>JAAWXA010000007.1:29360852-29521116 GCA_038090715.1 Florisuga fusca | reverse complement strand
AAGAGGTCTACTTTATGGTACATATATAAATTAAAGCAATTAAACTATTTTATTTAGTGCTGCTGAGTATCTTACATGAAGAATTTGTGAATTTGGAGGCATTTATGACTAAGAAAGTCACTAACACACTGTAGATAGTGTGCAAACTGTAACCACTAATTTGCTCTTATGTATTCTTGTAATGGCCTTATGCAGTGAGAAGCTTGTATTTCATTGCCGGTTCCCCACAGGTAAGGTGTTCAGATGCACTTTTTCTTATGTTCAGATAGGAATACTCTGTTAGATCTTAATTACTGAAGTGTAAGAGATAAACAGATAAGAGTAGCATAGGCAAACCCAATGGTCTTTCCTTAGGCCTTGTTTTAGAAAACATCTGATATCTAGAGAAATATTTAAGCAAATTAATTAAATTAATCTCCTGTTTATCTTTGTCTAAAAAGTAATATCCTTTCTTTAGGGAGCTGTTTTCAACTATATTCTTTGTTTTCCATGTGATCTAAAAATAATATGCAACATAAAAAAATGGAAAGTATATTTTAAAACTTAAATGGTACTTCATAAATAAAATTTGAGATATCTGTTAGATGGCCCCATTATTGTTCCATTTTCCCAACCTTGCTTAGTGCAAGCAATCACATATTTTCTCACCAAAGAAATTGGTCAACACTCACCACTGCAAACTGGATACAACCTTATATTTATTTTAGACTGTATGACTGGAAGAGATTTTACATGGTGTGCTAATCTTCTCCTACATAACAGTACGTGAAAACCTGCTCCAGACTGTGAAATTGTGTCTCCCTTAACAGGTGCCCCACTGTCACATTTAATATCTCAAGGACATACTGTCAGCTTTGCTCAGGGAAAATAACATACTGCTCTGTGTACTGTCCCCTTCATATCTGTAGAACTGCTATTCAATAAGGTATTACTGAATAAGAATAAAGAAGCTGAATGTATCAGTTAGTACCTTTATGTCCAATGATCATGATTTATTTCTCCAGTGAGAATTTTAAAAATAATAAGAGGACATCTCTTTTTTTTTTTCCCTTTTAATAGATGTTTGTTAATCTGCATTACATACCAAATCGTAAGTAGTAACATAGTTGTTAGAATACGCTGAGTGATAAGAGCTTTCACTGTATCTAGGTAAATCACTGCACAGGATCCCACTTAGCACATCTATAAGAAGAAACCTCACAGTTCCATAACCTATTTCTTCATATCACAGACAATACAGTGAGTAGATTTCTCTCAGATTGGTTGCTTGACCTGAAGACTGGAGTTAATATGACAAAAAGAAAAATGCTCACCTTGACTAACAAAATCAAAAGAAGAGAACTGCTTATCCTTTCGATGCCAAGAGTGGTCTTTTCACACGTGTTCCAAATTATATGCAAAAGGGATGACGTCAGATGAATGAATCTCAAATTCTTGATTTCATCCAGGGATACACAGGACATAATTTTTCACCAGGTTTGTGAAGAATGGGTAATTATGCCACGAGTGACTCTAGAGCATTCTGGTCAGCCTTCTAGTCCAGTTTGTCCCTGGACAACAGTCTGTCTTCCCACACGTTCATGAGTAACCTACTAGCTTACTTAGGCCTCTAACTTAGAAGTAAAGAGTTATTTAACATAAATAATCCCCCATGCCACTTTATTCCCTTGCATGACCCATAATTTCTAGTCTCAACATACAGAGATAGAATAGAAAGTTGATCTAAGGTTAGCTACAATGTCATAAAACCTTCTTATTCACTGTGCTCCTGTTTTTTTCTGTTCACACTCTGTCTAGTCTATTCTACTCAACTTTATCTAATTATGATGATTATATATGGTATAAATACATAAATAATCTATAATTCATATATGTTGTATACTTTTTCTATATACATATAAATCTATATTTCTATTCCTGCAATAAACAAACACAAATATTTGTGTGTGTGTGTATGTATTATAGTATGTTCTGCACACGCACAAAACTTCATACATATAGGGCATTCCAGCCTTCGAGGAGACATCTGTAGAGTTAGATCTCAGTTCTCTACTTTCAACCCTCTTTCCCCGGAGAAGAGATGTTACAACGGAATGAATAGGTAGAAGAACACTGACACTTTAAAAATAAAATAATCTTATTCTGATTGCTATCACCTCTTATAATACAGATATCTATGTCTACAGAAAAAAAAAAATTTAAACCCATCATTTAATGTTGGAAGCACAAGAGAGAGAAACAGGAACTGGGGAAAATAAATTATACCATATATAAGTGATGCCCGACACCTTTTAAGCTGCAAGTGTTAAGACCAATAAGAAAGTAGAAGACAGCATCCCATTAAGAGAAGAAGCTAGGCATGGTAAAGTAAAATGAACATTTGACAATAAACAAAGACCAGAGAGAGGAAGTGAACGAGGTATGGAGGAAAATAATTCTAAGGCAAATGGATGATGCATTGATGACAACAAGTACAGTTTTAATCTCTCAAAATGACATTCTCCAGAGAAAGCTTTCTTCCAGTACTAGCAGCCAGGCAGTTCTTAGCTGACCTGTTTGGATTTAACACCCTTTTTGTCAGGGTCTTAGATCTTTCTGAGTTTTCTTTGTGTGGTAAAGGAGGAGAATGTCCTTTGTAAAAAGGACATGTGAGGGTCAGATACTTTTTTTTTTCCAAGACAGAAGGGATTAAAGAGGTCTGTATGTTTTGTGGCTGAGATGCACAAAGGTGAGGTATATGAAAGTGTAACAATGACATTTCTGTTAAATGTTCAACAGTGCAAACGTCCCTCATGCACTCCTGAGAAAAGCAATAGGCCAGGACAAGAAAATGGGCAAAGTTATGCCAAATTTTTGATAGCTGGAAAGAAAGATGTTAAATAATTGAAAGGAGAGGAAACAACCAAAAATACTACTTAGCCTGACATTTCTTGCATGTTGCAAAAATAGCTTTTGAAATGTTTCCATTTTATGTTTTATATAAAGGACAGACTGGGAAACCTGTCCTGGATATTCAATTGTCCCAGTGTTTTTTAAATACAGGGATTAAATAGAAGGACTATTAAAGGAATTAAATGATTTTAAGAGGAAGTAAATCTCTAAAATTCTTTAAATTCAATTTGTACATACTACGTCCAATACAGATTACATTTCTACAGTTACTGTTTTTCCTCAGGACAACTACCAGAGAATTTCTTAAATGTTTAATTAAGAAATCTAATGATGAGGGAAATGACACAGTACAATTCATTCATTCATAGTTTTTTCACTGGTTACTTTAAAAAGATTCCTATTTCCAAGTTTCTATGGTGCAAGAAAAAACAAAAAAACAGCACAGATGGGTTTTTAAAAATTACATCCAGTGTGTCCAGACTTTCATTTATATTTTATAAGTTAATGTCAAAGCTAAGCTCTACTAGACACATTTTACTTCAAGAAAATGTCCATTTCTGTGCAAATGATGTAACCTTCTTCAGATCCAGGCACACAGACTATGATCTAACAACAATAAGGATCTCTGGAAAGCTCAAAATTGTTGATGCTGGCTTCCTGAAAATTTCATATGCCCTCAGGCTTTGCCTTGAGGCCAGCCCTTGTGTGAGCTACAATCACTTCCTTCTCTTTAGTAGCTTTGTGGCCAAAACCGTGTTTTACTCTGGCATTCATCTATTTATGATTGACAAGCCACAGATCTATATTTGTAATGAGATTCCAGATTTATTCTGCTTTAAAAGGTGAACTCTAAACTTATTATGAACGTCAATTCCGCAGATACTCATATGTATGAATGGTCTTCGCGCATGAGTGGTCCCATAGAACCAGAAAGGGACCGCTCGATGACTGCAGATAATCACATGCATGAGCATAGAACTGGGCTAATGTGACCTACTGCTTCTGAAGGCAAGTATCCCTTTGTACCCCTTCCACATGAAAAAACAGAAATTCTAACATTCCCTTATACTGTAAAGATATTAACACAGCAACTCAGAGAGATGCTTACTCCAGTCACATACCATTTTGAAGCAGAACGTTATGCTGTGTTACAGTGCCTAATGCTCCTGGGACTACTTGGAAAACATTTACCTGACATATTACAGGCACAATGAGGCATAAACACCATGCTCTGAGCAGATATGAACTCACATCTTGTGAGTTTCATGCAAACTAAATTGTACATTACTGCTGACAGTGCAATGCTACACTAGCTAATGAACCCTTCTGAGAGAGAGCTCAGGACTTGTGCTGTATGAATGCAGTCACAATGCTTTTGAATCAGGGCCAGCCTGAGTCCATCTGCCTTGGAGACCAAGTGCAAACACACATTATAGATATAGCCCTAAAAGTACTATGGGCACCTCTGGCCTTCTGCCGACGCGCTACACCAGTGGCAAGGACAATGGCTTACCATGACTTTCTGTATCCTTCCTGACCTTTTGTGCCTCCTCCTCACCCATTCCTAGTTTATTGATACTCTAGATAGGAAACAAGAGACAAAGATTCAAAAGATATACCTGCAAAGGGAATTCCCCTTAACCAGGAAACTCTTTCATTCAGTACCTCTCTCTGATGGATGCTCCGCACTGAAGGTTACGATCAAATTTGACACATACTTCAGAGACTTGCTGACCTCAAGCATTTTGTGGAGAAAGATGAAATAAACTGTTCATGTTATCCTTCTGCTTAATTAAGAAGGAAATTATTGTTGTCACGAACCAACAAATCAGTATAATGAAAATATTTTAGGCTGTTCCTGTCCTTTATTCAACAAAAACAAACTAAACTCAGCTACCACTAAAACACTAAAAATGAATGTCTGAGCTACTCACAGAAGTTCCCTTTGCATGTGGTGGATATTTTGCCAGCTGTAAACTGCTATTCAAGGACACTGCTTTTGATACATAAGATAAGAATGGAGACGAATCTTATTTTCTACAGAATACTGCACTTATCCAAACCCCTGCCTTTTTCCTTTATTTTTTCTTTTTTTTTCTTTTTTTTTTAAATGCTAATATCCCAACTACAAGTTTATATGCTTATGTGCATTTTATATGCTTTAGTTTTTTCATCTAAAAAATATTTATCTTCTTTTAAGCACTGTGGGCTGGGTCCTTGAAAAGAAGAGGCATTTCAACAACAATCTTGACCCCCTTGTGCAACAAGGTTTCTCTCAGTATGACGCAAATTTTAGCCTCTTCATCAGCACTTGTAAAACAGTTGACTCACACACCTGACTCTTCCCATACTTGTTCCTCATAAGATCACAAGTTTCATTCTCCCAAATAAAAGTCAGGGTAAAACAAAACAAAAGAAAAGCCCTGATACTCCAGTAAGAAGAAACTGGCAAAGAGGAATGTGCACCCTGGAGCTTCTCTGCATTGCTGTTGTATTCCATTTTTATTGTTTACTTGAAGAGATTTTTCAGACTTGCTGCTTTGTCAAAGTATCAGTAGCACTCAAACTAATTTCAAGAATTATGACATAAATAGCCTATCATTTTTGCAGAAAATAGTTCTGCCATCACTTCTTGGCCCTTTTGCAAGTGTGTAACATGGTCTGGTATGCATTCAGGTTGCCCACATGCTTGCCAATCCTAGGATCATTTAGTAGCCTTCCTCACAAAGAGTAAAAAAATGTAGTGTCAAAAACTATCACTTTCCAAGGAGACCTTGGGAATCTACCTATATTCAAGATAATTTTTTATTTCATCCCCATTTGTTTTCACTTCTCAGCTAGCAGAATTCCCTCATGTAACCTCAGGTTGATTTCAGTATTTTATTTTCAGGGTGGAGCACTACTGTGATTATTTTCTGTAAACTGCAGTAGAGTGGGATTGTGAAAGACAGGGTGAGAGAACTCAGCTGTGTAATTCTGGCACAATGAGCAGTTTCAAGGGATCAGAATCTTTGTTATGAATTAGGGTGAGTCACTTTGGAGAGCATCCCAATTTGCATAGAAATCTTTCTTCCCCAAAACACTCATTCATTTTCTATTCACTGCTTACTGCACACTGAAGTTCACAGGGTCCTACCTATAAGTGACATGTAAGACAGCTCAAGAAGCAGTGTCCTGTCTGCAACCCCTTTTCCCTTGAGCCAGGGAAATATTATTTTCTCTTTATTTCCAGGATATTTGAAATGTATGAGTTAATAAACTGATTTCCAAAAGGTCTGAATCTCACTTTGAAATCTGAACTAATCCAGGATAACCACAAAGTACTGCTGTTGCACACAATGGATACTGTATTCAGGAGTATGCCTTAACACAGATCTGCAAATACCCAGAAAAAAATTGTTGCTCAGATATGCTTTGTAAGTGTTTTCATTTTAAATTTCATTCACTGAAAAATCACATGGATCGCTACTCACACCTAGGGCACCTACATACTACCCCAGAAACTTACTCTGGATTTTTAGATATTGTCATAACAAATTACAATCTGATGTAAACTAGTTTCCTGCAGTAGAAAGGAAGCAGATGATGATAAAAACCAAAAGAAATTCACATCTTTAGAAAAAAACCCCAGACTAAAGCACAGGAAGGGTTGAAAAAACAACCATTAAAAAGTTCAAATTGCTACTCAGTAATAAATTGATTGCCATTTTTGAGAAGCCAAACCACTGCACTACAAAGAAAACTACAGGACACACATGCATATTATTGAAAATAATGAAAATTTTCAAATATTTATTTGATCTAGTAGATTTTTAAGGGGAAAAAAAAACAAAAACCAAGAAAACAGAGTGGGACAGAGTGTGTTGTCCCAATACACAATAGTTGATCATTATTTACACCAACTTCAATGCTATTATTAATGGCATTGGCACAGCCAGGTACTTGAGCTTCTGTGTAACTTTAATACTAGAAGACATGAGTGTGGACATCCTCAGCATTGTGAATTACACAATCTTTATTTCAAGTATGTTATTAAACAGTATTTCATGTTCTTAGTATTCTCTGTTCAGTTACAGTCACTTTCTGTCTTAACTCTTTTTGCAAACAAAATAGCACTTCATTTTAAAGGAAGTCTTGTCAAAAGGGATTCCTACCCCAAAAAGCACTGTAATTAAGATAAATAAATGACAGTTTTTGCCTACTGGAGAAAATGTTCTACATTAGGCATCCTTTTTCTATTTTTCCCTTAGAATCCCATCTTAATCAAGAGTGCCTACGGTTCAGCACTCCAGCTGATTGCATTTTCAGTATTTAAAACCAGCTCTTCCACCTGCCAGCTAAATGATTTGTTCATATTATTGCACTGCTTGTACTTACTCTTTTGTGGGGAGTTTGCTGTTGATCAACACAAACTTCATATTATCATATATCACTGTCACCTTCAGAAGCAATTTAAATAAATGCATGTAGCCATGGGGAGGATTGCATTGTGCACCCTGCCTGGCTGTAGAACAATTAAACAACCTCTGAAAGAAAACCAGTAATGATTTGATGAATTTACAGTAGCAGATGTCCAACTGTATTTCATCTTGAAGTACAGAAAATGGATTTTATTTAAAAGAACAAAATCAAGTTCTCTCTTTAGCTGCAGCTAAACTTAAATATATAAACAAGCATATAATCAGCAGTTATTGATTAAAAAAAAATCCAGAATATTTAAAATGGCCTGGGTTTTATATTATTTTACTGTAATATTTCATCTAAAGTTTTTTCAAAAGCTTTTCCATTTGTACATGTTTTTTGAACGAGTGTGTTTATGTCATGTCAGTGCATTTTCCTTGAGCTGACAACTGAATTTTTTTTGTTTTCACAAAATCAGTTTATGGTGAAGTCACAATGTATACCAAGGTATGTAAAATCATTTTCTTTCTCAGAAAATCCTACAGTTTGTTGTTCTGTACATATATATGATCCCATATCTGGGTCCTTTGCATTGCAGCTATTTCTAGTAGCAGTGACCCTAATCATTCAGGGTCCCCAGGAAAATTTTTCTTCCTCATGGAGATTTGTAGACTGGATCTGTCTTACAGAAAGTAATTGAGGTTACTTTCCACACGATGCTCTTGGTTGTAATGCTTTGTATAGGTATTGCTCTGAAAAAGAGGATCTATGAAGTTTATTCAGGTAATCTGATATAGGAAGGATTATGATGAAAAGAATATGAAAGTTAAAATAAAAATAAATAAATAATTAAATAAAAAGAGTAATTCAGACTGCTTATTTTACAGGGCTTCCAATCTTTGGCGTCCAAAGCTGTTGCTGATGAGAAGGTGCCATGATGTCTATTAGACCTGCCCACTGCAGGCAGTCTATTTAATTTGCCATTACAGTGTTTGTATACCTCCTGTTTTCATTTTGGTCCATTCTCCAGATTTCTTATGGAGATATTTCCCCTTATTTAGCACAGCAAGGGATATCTATGGTCCTCTGCAGTAATTCAATAAGAAGCTATCATGCAAAGCCAGGCAAAAAGGCAACTGAGTAGAAAGGAGGCATTAAGCCTCTAACTGCAGCTTTCATGAGTCACTATGGAAAACAAAATCTGTTCCCAGTAGAAGGCTTTTGTATTTTTCCATACAGTTGTAAATTCCTATAGGAAAAAAAATCCAAATTTATATACCGTCCTGAGATTCAGAAAGAGGGAGAGAAGAAAAAAAAAGTGAAGTACTTCTTGTTTTTTTTCAAAGAGGGAGATCAGGATGGAAAGGACACAATCACACAATCATAATCTTTCTCATCTTACACTACAAGGAAAAAAAAAATATCACCATTTATTTAAAATTAACTGGAATATGTCGTCATCTCTCAGCAATTTTCTCTCATGTGGCACACTTCATAAATATTGATTTTTTTAATATTTCACTGGTAGAATTGGATTTCCTTCTTCTGTTCTGTTTCACATACACACATACATGCACACACATATGAACACAAATGTGTAGTGAAATGGAATAACTAGAACTTATCTCAACAAAAAATTAAATGAAATTACATAATACAGAAATAATAGTTGCTGAGGTAGAACTTAACTGTGGTCATTAATAGGTCCTTTAAAATTAAATACTTGCTGAGCATTTCTGTGAAAACTACAATTCATACCTACCAAGAAAAAAATAAGCAGGTTTTTATTCGTGTGTTGCAGTGCTTTACTGAAATACTCATGTACCAGACTTCTAATATTTTCATAGATTTGCATAGGAAAGGCTCATGTCCCACTTCATATGCCAGGTTAAGTGGTCGCAGTTCTTTACAGCCTCTCATGCTGCTGACTGAAATCATACATTTTTGTGTGGCTGAAAGCCTTGGATGGGCAAATCGGTTCACAGGCCAGTTATTCTGTCACCAGTGTAATTGGTGTTGCATAATAAAATGTATAAAAGTCAGACAAAATGTTGCCCAAATATACAAAGCTTTAATCCACTTAAAGAAGACATCTGCTATAGAGAGAGATGAGTGATATTCCACATGGAGGTGACAGATAAAAAAAGAGCACTAAGTATAGAGCTGCAAAAAATCTAAATGACTAAATAACCAAGAGGCCTGCAGTGACACCCAAAAGTTGTCTTTCAGCCTGTACGAACTACATCCTCTAATATAAAAAATTAATGCATTTACTGTAAGTATCTGTGCTCTCCAAACCGAAGGGCCCATTTTCTTCAGGTGAATTATAATGTTTACCTCTTCCTGCTAAGGATTTGCACATTCTGTACTGAGTTACATTTATTCTGACCTGGGAAATTCTGTGAACTGAGAGGAGAACAATTAAAGCATTAATTGCCAGATCACTTTAAGCTATCACCTAAAGCTATTCCAGAGGTCAGGTCTAGCAGTGTGTCCTGGCAGCAGGGAAGGCTAACAGCATGCTGGGCTGTATCAATGGGAGCGTAGCCAGTAGGTGAAGGGAAGTGATTATAGCACTTTGCTTGGCACTTATTAGGCCACATCTGGATTTTTCCATGTAATTTTAGGCCCCTGGAACAACAAGGGTCCTGATAAACTGGAGTGAGTTCATCTTAGGCCCACCAATGGCTAGGGCTGGAGCACTTGGCCTGTGAGGGGAGGCTGCGAGAGGGGCTTGTCCAGCCTGGGGCAGTGGGACTGAGCAGCAGCTCCCAGTGCCCACAGTTATCAAGGACATGAAGTCAAAACCTGCAGAGTGGGACATGGGTAAGACACAATGGGAACAGATCAAACTAAGAGAAGTTCCAGCTGCATTTAGGGAAAGGATTTCCACTTTGAAGGTAGCTAAGTATTAAAACAAATTGTGCAGAGAGGCCAAGAAATCTGCTTCGGTGGAGCTTTCAAGTCCTGAGAAGCCTGATCTACATTTAGTGTTGACCCTGTCTGAAGTAAGAGCCCTACAAAGTCCTTTCCAACCTGAATAACTCTGTCATTTGGCAGCCTGAATCAGACAGAGAATAAAAGGGTTAAGCAAGAGTGACAGTGGGTACAGAAAATGAGGGATGATGGATGGACAGAAACAGGCATATTCAAAATATTTTGTTGCTATACACAGCAATTCTATAGCCCTTTGTTTATCATTTTCATTCATTGTGAATGAATGGCCATAGCAAATACCCCCATGCTAGCACTAATTAGTTACTCTCAGTAACGAGGCAGTTACCCTCTTCTTCAAGAGAGAGGTTTTGGTGTTCAGGAGTATGTGGTTGTTTGTTGAAGGAGTTTAATATTACTTAGAAAAGTTAATTTGAAAATATAACTTGGATTTACAGATGTTCAAGTGGAGTCATAGGACAATATAAAATTTCCTGTCTTGTTTTAAATGGATTAACAAGAACTGGATTAAAAACAACAGACAAGTAAAATTAAAGAGGTACATTCATCTGCTGTTTTATCTTTCAAGCAAAAGTTTTTGAAATACTCAATACAGTACAAGTTATAAATTAACGTATAGTATTACACTTTCTGTCCTTCTTATGCATGAGTATAAGATGCAATATTTCTATGCATTTTATTTCTTCCTGGCATCTTCATCAGTAGTTCATTCCTTCATGGTTTAATTAGATTTCTTAGTTCAAGTTCTCAAGTCAACTGTGTTTGTAGGAGAAAATTATTTTAAGCATTATAACATCTGGTCTTCAAGATGTCAAATTCATCCATACCTGCATCCAAAGGAAAAAAAAATACGAATTTGTTTTTTTGTTCCAGAGCTAATAGCCAGTAAGTATGACTATGATGAATAGGCTAACTGGAAGCATACAGTGACTAAATTTAGATTAGCTTAGAAATAACTGAAAAGTCCACCTTGACTGGAAGAGGTGGCAAAGTTCATTAGTTTAACATATAGGTGGAATCCACACAAATGTAGGGTAAGCATTATGTGCTTGTACTGCACTTTTAGATCACCTTATTTCACATCTGTTTGTCAGGTTTTTGATCCTACTTAGATGAAGCCATAGTGGTTATTTGGTACGAAATACAAAACCTATTTTAATTACAGTCCAAATGCTCTGGCCAGGTTATGAAGCAACCAACATACTTATTGGCAACTAAGGTACATGTACACATAAAAACAAGGGTGCAATAAGCATTGCCACTTTAGATGCAATCGTTAAATAAGATAAAAATAGAACTGGAAACATGGCACCATGGAACAAATATCTGCATGGGATACAAATTTGTCCATGCAGCCATGGAACCCCAGTGTATGGCTTCATAATATGCTAAAATTCTGCACCTTCAGCCTGACCAGAAACCTGCAGCAACACCTCTCAGCTGCTATTGTTATCTTATTCCAGATATATTCAAGAAAGCATGATCAGACTTTGGCTTGGATATAATAGCCATACCCTGTTTCAGTTTCAGTAGATAAAAACAGCACTGAGTTTGCATAGTGGAAACTATTCTCACCTGCTGAGACTGGAATAGAGGAACACTGGCAAGCAGGACTGGAGGAGGGAAGCACTTGCACAATACTAAAAGCAGAGGAAGTGGAAACCTCCCAGGACATATTTGGCTTTAAATTTCCATGGCAGTATAAGCATACAATATATGGTACATGCTATAACTCAGTTTCAAGGAGACCATCTGGTAGACAAACCAACAGGTTTTGTAAACACCGAATTTAAAGTAGGAGAGGTCACATCTTTGTCAGGTGTTTTATTAGATGTAATGAAACAATAGAAGTTACAAAGTAATTGTGAAAGAAAACACACCCAGGAGTCATTCCAAAGAGAGCAAAGAGTATTTTGGGGATGTTACTGCAGAAGACAGACCACCTCATCCTTTTTAATAGCAGGGATGCACAGACCATTCATTTGCAACAGCTACTTTTTCCACTCTTAACTGTGACCAGTGTGGAGAAATTTTAAAACCTGACAAGTGTTGGTTTGGGGTTTTTTGTTTTTTTTTCCTTATTCCCTGCAGTGAGTTTTACTGTCAGGTGAGCTCTTCTGTCAGGATCTTGCAGCCCATTTAACAGGCTTCTACATGTTTCAGAACTTGAAAGACACACCCAACATATCATCAGTATTCCCATCATTGGTCACGTTGACACTGGCTTCCTCCCAAATCAAACGTGAGTTTTTTTCTTTTTTTTTTCCCCCAAGTTTCGGTAAGATTAGTCAGTAGTATTCAAAAAACAAAACAAAACAAAAAAACCAAAAAACCACTCAAACCCCACAAAACTACACCCCTAAAAACCGAAACTAAAAATTACACCCAAATAAAGCCATCAGTTTAAAATAGTGTGTAACATACATTATTCCATCTTAAGTATTCAAATTGCCCAAAGGAATAAAAATCTAAAAGGAGCAAGGAGGAGACTAACCAGAAATAGTGTGATGTTTTTTGGGGGACAGCAGTTTAAACCAAATAAAGGCATGTAGTTCAGATCACTGATGCTGATTAAATTTATTGGAGTTACTCAGAAATGTCTAGTTATTGGCCACAATTCAGCAAAGCATTACACGTGACTAAATAGGAATACAAGCATGGAAAGAGGATTTAAGCTTTAGAATAACTATATGGGTGCTTACAGCATCTTACTAAATAAGGGCTTGGAGCATTAGTTAGCAACTTTATTCATGTATCATTTTACACTTAGTTTGCTGGAGATGTCATCCCATCAGTGTCATGATTTTCTTTTTTCTCTTGTGCTCTTCTATTCCAAGTTGCAGTTTCCATTTCCCTCTATGTAGGGGAGGCAGGGGGGCGGGGGGGAAGGGGGTGGGAATTTGAGGGGAGAAGCCAGTCAAGACATATTTGGTTCATTTTTATGCTTACATTTGACACATATAAAAATAGGCTATCTCTTTGTTTATATAATTCAGTTATATCTCACAGAGTTTGGCATCCCAGCAAAATAAAGTATTGTGAATGACTGCATTTTTATGAGGGCCTCAGTACCAGATTTGAGGGACAGAAATGAGAGGAACAGTCTTGTACAGCCACAGATTTCTGAGAAAAAACTGCTCTGCATTAAAATGGCACCATATAGTTTTTTATTGTTTCACAATTACTTCCAGATGAAATGTGCAGAGAGATGGTTTTCCTGACTGCCAACTCTGTAAACACAATGTGGGAGAATCAAGCAAGAGTTATATAACTAATTAATACCAAATTAATTTAATCAAAAGCATTAGGCATGTGTTACCCATGCAGCTGCATTATCTTTTCAGTTTTACCTTTATTGTCTTGTCTTCCTGCTGCAGTATTGGTTACATTCACCTTTTATTTCTTGTCTGAAAAGAAACAGTTCTTTTGGGAGAGTATGCTGGCACAATACCTTTCCTGGTCTATATTGGGCCCAATTGTAATGTAAATTAAAACATCAGTGAAAAAAAGACAAATAGAAACAAAGTACATAGGCAACATGCTATTTTTATACAATATTCAAGGCAACAAACCTGAATCTTCTCACTCACACATGCAGAAGAAAGCTACTTTTTTAGAGCTTATGATCAGTCACAGTTTCTCTCCATGAAAAAAAAAAAAAAAAAAGAGAAATTTTAGGATGACATAAGTTTACAGCTCAAACAGGTGAGTAAAGATATTTTATTCAGCCAAGTAATCAGCTTCTGAAATCAGACACCTTTGAAACTGGGTGAGGTTTTTTAAGGAGCATTGAGAAACTTCATATTGCTTCAGAACTTTGAAGATGAGTTTTATTGCAATGAAAGCCAGAGGGTTTACAACTGAACATTAAAAACAGACAACATTAAATATAAAGAATAAATCTTGGAGACGCTGTACATAATTTCTACTTTGGGATTATTATTTAATGACACGATAGAATGAAAGACTTTGCTTTTATTTGTATGATATTCTCTCTTAGAATGGATGCTCAAGGCAGAATCCTGGCTTGCAATCCAAGGTGTGCCAAGTAGGGAAAAGAACACAGGTGGCCTCTTCCTCTTCCTCATGCACCTGTACAGGTCTGGGGCAGGATGGCTCCAAGCGTACTGGTCTACTGGAGAAGCAGAGTGAAGGGATGGCCCACAGTGCCTGACTGAGATTAAAGATGTGGTTTACCATACTGGTTTGAAGAAAAAGTCCCCTCCCTCCCTCCTCTGCATATGCCTGTGGGACTCTGCCTCAGGCCATGTCTACACCACACAATAGAGTGCCATGATGGAATACTCAAGCTCAGAGAACTCAACTAAATGCACACCAGAACATGCCAGGTTATGTGGGCCTGGAGACACTTCAGGTTCAGTAGTTTATGTTGTATCTAAAGCATTACATATCGCCAGAAGAACTGCAAAGAAATGAGTAAAACCCCACTACTGCCATTGCAATGTCCTTGCTAAATCTAGAACTGGAAAGAGGGTGTTGGGGAACATGGAACAAGGATGCCTGATTTGGCTGCATGGAAACTTACAAATTGAAAAGAGCCAATGGCTGACAGCTGAGAAGGCCAGATTCTCCTACACTGCTCTCCAGCAGGTCAGCCCCCAACCTATACTGGGACATTGTGTTGTTCTTCCCCAAATGCAACACTCTACACTTCCTTTGAATGATATTTCAAAAAAACTTCAAGAAACTTTGGAAAGGATGGAGGCACACTGTGTCTGCGCCCCACTAGTGCTATTACATAAAAAGTTGCTATATCTAAGGCAAGCCACAAAACTAAACTCCATTAAAACAGGCATCGGGTGCTGATTTAAGCACTTCAGAGTCTCTTGCTTAGGCACTGTAGAACATTTGAGTGAGGTTGGCTAAAATTATATATTTAGGAGACCTGAGGCCCTCTGCAGCAGTAATTTACACTGTTCTTACACTGGGGTTTACCCTGGTTGCCTCCAGTGGCCTGTGTTCGTGTGACTGAATCCTTCACTGGCTATCTAAAGGTTGGGTACCACATTTAGTCAAGGGAGAAAGACAGGGATGTCTGTGGAGTAGCTCATGTTACTGAAAGGTAAGTTTCTAAAATAGAAGAAAAAGTATTTTTTGAGGTATCTACTTATTTGTCTATCACCTATCTATCTATCTATCTATCTACCTACCTGCCTGTCTCCCTAGTTCAAAAAGTGAGCCTACATTACCCCATGTACCAAAATCTTAGATAACAGAAGTTAGAAGAGATGAATCTCATAACATTAATTTGTACAGGCCCTCTTTTCTTGATAAACCAGAATAAGAACTTCAGCATTTCACTTAATTTCATTTGTGTGTTCTTTTTTATTCTTTTACTTAAATATAGCAATACAAGATTTGAAAAAGTAATTTAGAGGTCATTTCAATTACCAGTTAAATGGTATCAGTAATAGCGAACTAGCATTGGTTTCAACAGAAAACCAATCCTACAACAGAAGTCATTATTAGAAGAAAAAAATAAGAAGAGGAATACAAAATTATTTGATATTTAAAGAACATATTGACCATTCGTATAAGTACTTGCCTCAGTGAACATGAAACTTAAAGGCTGAATTCATAATGAACAAAAAAATTGGTCTCTCTGTGAAGAACAAACACAACTATTTGACAGAAAGAGCAGCTTGAACTTCTGCTTTATTTACTTAATTTTTTCTGTAACACTTTTCTGCACCGTTTGATAGACAAAAACGTTAACCCTAATGTGATCACAATTACTCAAATACTGATGTGTCTGAGATCTAACACAATTCCTGCTCCACCCACACAGAAGAGTTTTAATTCAGAAAGCTTTCATATTGAGCTCTGAAAACTTGTGAAAAAAAAGTCACTAAGTAAAAGCAGAGGTATATCCGTATAAAAAAGCATGCAAAGCCATCAGGGGTATTCTGACAAGGTACAGAATCACTAGGACATCCTTTCTCACCTCAACACCTGTAAAGAATGAGGGAAGAAAAGACTTATATTTGCCAATAGATTTGTAAATGAGAAGTCAGAGAAAAAACTCACTGGGTTCATGAAACAAAGCTGCTGTAAGATTAGTCAAGCCTCTCATTTTAAGGGAATTCCATAAAGAGAAAATAGTTCTCTAGGTAAGCAACCCACATTCATTTTAACTTCCATGCTGTGGGAAATACAGGGAAGAGAAAGTAATACAAGGTCTTTGATTTGTTATGAATTAAGCTTCTAATAATTACTGAACTACAACCTAAATAGTCATATTCAACATAAACATATTGAAAATCATTACACTCCCACCTAAAAATCATATACTTATGGATATTTGTTTGAATCATTTGAAATGAATGCACATTTTCTATATTATATTGAATTGCATCATTTGCAACTATCATCTTCCTTCACAGAATCACCATGTATCACACATCAGGAACTACTTTCCTTATCTGTTCTTATTTTCATCATCACAAAATCCTATAAGTATGCTCTTACAATCAAATTTATTTAAAGAAAAAGAAAAATAGGGAAGGAGCATAAGAAAGTATTCATAGTTCTTCCTCTTCTCTTTCTTTTCAGTGGGAAGGGAGGAAATCATTCATCTTACAGAAAAAAACCACTTTATTTTAATATTGCCATACAAGTGTACAACTGGTATGAGTAAAAATAGAATCCAGCCCTGTAAATCAAGATAAGTAAATTATTTATTAACCCTATTTGGTTGGAACATTTCTCTTTCAGAGTTCAAAGCTTTCTAAGCACTCAAGGCACTCAAGAAAAATGGGCTTGTCTCTGAGAAGTAAACTGAAAATTAGTCTAAAAGTGATGTTTGAGCAACAGCTAAATGTCCAAAGGGGAAGTTTGAACTTATGGTGTGTTTACAAAGATTTTATTTGACAATTTCTATTCTAGTGTGCAGTAGCAAAATACCAGAGATAGAAAACTGATGTGGCAGTATACCGTGGGCAGCCAAGAGGGGAGACAACCACTAACCACAAGTATTGTTTGCTGGCACCAGTGATGCATTTCTAGCTAACATAATTCATTTAACTAAAACACAGTTGAAAATTGGGCCACACTACTCGTTGTGAAAAAATGTATTTTTCCCTCTTTTAATTTTCTTTTTGGTGTTGAAACATTGTAAGCATTGCAATGGACCAACCAGAGACATGGACTGGAAGGTATTTGTCTCAACAGCCAATCTCTTCATGAGACAGTGTATAAATACTGTCCAGTGATATTTCCCTGATTATCAATATGTCACCATACACATACAATGTTTTATACTTCCCATATGCTTTATTAAGACCACATTGTAATAATACTGGTATGTTTTTTCTCTAGACAGAAAAAAAGAAAGCCTGGGAAAATAAATCTTGTGTAGGAGCAGTGAAAGCAACAGATGGAAATGCAATCAAGGCCTATGACTCACCTCATGGATCTCCTCTTTGAACACATAAACTCCTTACAGAAATAAGAAAAATCTAATAATGCAGAAAATTCCCCGCAGTCATGGAACTGAACTTCCTGGTTTCAGCTGTCAGTATATCTTTAGGATCCTCAAAGCAAATAACATTATCTGAGATCCTGTCCATGGAATTATGTTCAGATATGGCTCATGGAAATACACTTGATAGTACTTATCATGGGCAGGAAATGCATATATTGAGTTTCTTCCCCTTCTTCTACCCCCTACACTCTAGGTACTCCATAACTGTTCTACTGTATCGTGTGTATTATAAAATAGATAAAATAAATTAGGAAGTAAAGAAAAAGGAGCAAAGAGTATGTCTACACGTATGTATGTTATGAAGCATTCTCCAGTGTAAAGGAAACAGTATAATCTAATTAACTTCTTTGTATTCTAGAAGTTTGAAAATGGCAAGTCTGTAAGAGCTCCATGATCACAGAACCATAGAATGTCAGGAAGGAACTTCAAGGATCATCTTGTCCAACCCTTCTCATACTATATTTTTTATGAGAAGTCCCAAGCACCCTGTTGAGCTGAGACTTAAAACTTTCCAAAGTGGGGAAACTATCACTTCTCCTGGGAGACACTCCAATGTCTGACTGTCCTCAGAGTTAAAAATTTTCCTCTTCTGTCCAACTGGAGTCTCCCCAGGATCAACTCCTGCCCATTACCCTTTGTCTTCTCTGTGTGAATGAGGGTCCTCAAACACTAGGAAAGGCATATAGGTGGCCTGTGGGATCTCCATTCTTGAAGATATTCAGACAAGAACAGCACAAAGCCCTGAGAAATCTGATGTTGGCCCTGTTTTGACCAGAGTTTGAACCAGAGGGCTCTTCTAACCTGAAATCCTACCTCCTGCTCTCAAGTAGGATCTGAGAAGAGCTGTGATCTCTCTGCAGCTGGACAATCAGAGCAAACAGCTGTCAATGGGGCAAAGAGGACCCTGCAGCCACAGGGAAAAGGGATGGATCACCCAGGGAAATGACAGAGGCTGTTCAGCCAGGAGAGAAGTGAAAACATGTGCATGGTGGCAGAAGTCCATTCACCTGCTGTCAGGGCAGAAAAGAACACAATGAAAAAGTCACTGACTCAGAGCAGCCAGGAACATCAGAAACTGTTCAAAGACAATAATTTCCCTTTCTGTTTGGGTGAGTAGCTCAGATGCTGTTTGTTCTTTTCCTGAGATACCTGTAATCACTACAATGCATGTAAATCACTCTTGTTCCTTGGATATTTTTACCTGTATCAAGTATCAGACATTTTCAAAGCCAAACTGTTGGTGCCTCCCTCCACTACTAATTATTGCAGGAAACTACAAATTGAGTTTTACAACTTTTGTTTGTTGATATGAAAATTAAACATGATTAAAGAAATTTGTGAACTTTTGCTACACTAATTCATGTCAACTCTGCCCATAGTTATATTTTTTTTTATAATCTGATGGAACTATTCGTCTCATCCAAAGTCTCTTGAAGGCCTCAAGCCAGAGCTTAAAATGTCCGTGGGAAGATTTCCCTTGACTGTGGATAAGAATCTACTTCTCCATACTGCTTTTGCTATTTCAGAAAGTGATTCTTCTCTTTTTAACCCTCTAACAACTCTCTGCTTTCTAACTGCCACAGAAGTAAAAGAAAACCCCAAAATATATCAGGTTGTATAAAATTAATCCATAGGGGGAAACTTAAATTTAAGCTAAAGAGATAGCAATTGTTTTCCTCAGCAGCTCTTGCCCAATCATCAATAAATGGATCATTTGGCTTATAAAACCTCTCATTTTTCATCTTATTAAAAACAATTACAGTCTCCCTTTCTTCAGAATCTAATTTCCTAACAACTTTTTCTACAGATCATGTTTAACGTACAAGTATTTAGTTTTTTCAAATGTAGCAGAAGAAAACTTGGGGATAGATACAATGTTCAATAAATGATGATGTATGGAATATATTTCGATTATGGAAGAATGTTACTATATAGAGATAGGCCTTAAACCATGTACCTTTAGATATAGACATAGATGCATATGCTGGACTGACTCTTTAATACTGGAATTGAGCTGGATGAAAGTTGACACCTCCTGTCAGGAAAATTCCCATGGCAAAGCAAGTCTCCTGGAACAGGACAAAGGACAGAGCTACATGGAGCAGAGGCAATAGTTATTTGTAAATCATTATGTGGAAACAAACTTCAAGCACTCTTAGACAAATACATCTTCTGAAGGGCTGCAGCATTCTGGCTTTACTTAAATGCAAACTTTTTGCACCATAGTGAGGGGACAAATGGAGATGTGCTCTGTCAAAGGCTGTATTGAGCACCTGCCCCTTCACCCCTGGCTGCTCTGTCATGGGTCCCCTGCTCACCTCAGATCTGCTGGTGGAGCTGTTAGCATGCTGCAGCATCCCAACAGGCTGGGCTGGAAAATGGCCCATTTAGGGTAAGAGAGAAGATACTTGCCTTGATCAAAAGCTGCTGCAGCCAACTCTCTTCAGCATGGGCTACTGATATATGAGAAACAGCTTGCCCAGTGGGATTGTTTCTGGAGCATCCTCATGGTTTGTAGCTGCCTGCACTTCTTGGGCTTCCTGTGCTGGTTATTGTAGCCAAGTGATGTTGTTTAATATTAACCCAACCACCATAATAACCACTTTTCAAAATTGTTTATACTTCTGGTTTGTATAGCCTTATGCAACAGTGAGTATCATCATTCAGTTGAGGGGGGGTAGGGAAGTTACCTTTTTTGTGTTGTTTTTGAGATTTCCTGCTTATTGAATGCTGGTTATAAAGGATTATAGTCCAGCTCATGAAACTGTTGGTGAATGGGAGGCCTGTAACCTAAAGTGTGAGTAAAGGTGATTGCTATCAAAAGCACAGAAAGATTTTGGAAGATCTGTTCATTAGTCTGTTGAATCCACCTTCAGCACTTAACTGTAGCAGAAAGTTTGATAGCCTATACATACTTAAAGCCTATACCAGCAAACTCCCAGAGCTATCTGCTTATACCAATTTCCAATTTGGAAGTTAGCTTCATACCAGCATCATAGTTTGTCAAAGTTAGTACCTGAATGAAATCAACTATACAGTAAATGACATTTTTGTTGGTATAACTATGCTACTATTGTTCAAACAGGATGGCCATGTTGCTTAGTGCTATGATATTTAATGTGCCTAATTTACGTAGCTATGTTGGCAGAAATTTAGCATATAGACTAAGCTTTGCTTTCATTTCTTTCTTCTTCTATTTTGCTTCATTTAGGTCAAATTTCCTCTTCATTTACTTAAACCTACTAAAATAAGCCTTGCATATTCAAATAAAAAAAAAAGTATTTCTCCTGATTTAATTTTGTTTTTAAAAAACCCCACACTGAATTAAACAAGAATATGTCTTAGTAAAGCACACAGAAGAACATTAAATAAATTATTACAATATTACAATACGGATAGCTTTGTAAATGAGTCATGAACATGATATATAAGAACCAGTGTAACTTTGAACTCTGCAAAAACATAGAGACTCAATTTTATAGGAGGCTGCTTGTTCTCATTGTAAGCTAAGCACATGGAAGAAATCTAAATATTGCAGCAGTGCAGTGAGTCAGGTCTAGAGAGATGCTGACATTAGATGTCAGCACTGCAGGCCATATAGCCAGCATATTGCTCACAGAAAGGATCAGGGGAACAGGACATGCCAGGGGGAAGGGCTGATGCTTGAGAAACGGAAAATTCTTCTTCTTACATATATATCAGCAGTAGCTTTTGAACTATTTTTTTGCTGAGTTTACAAAGATACACCCTGTGAGCCCTTAGTATGCATACCATTATCTATTTTAAAGACTCTTCTCCACCCCCACTGTTTTCTTATTCAATGCTGGACTTGCTGCTGTAATTACTGTAACAACTGTGTCACAGGCTATTTCTGTAAGTTTGCATAGCATTTAGCCAAAATGTGGTTCTGACACTTCATGGGGTCATTAATATAATACAAGCAAAGAATGTAATTAAATATTTATGCGGCTCTTCCTTGCCATGTTTGATAAATTTTACTTTATTTTTTTTTCAGTGAGTTTTGAGCCTCAGTTTATAGCTTTAGTAAGATCACTCCAAAATCTTCCTGGAGGGTAAACAGCTTTTTGACCTTTTGTGAAAGGCAACTGGAGAGAAAACTGTATTTCACTCAAAGAGCTCTGACTGTCTATCAGAGGAGTATGTAAAGCGGTTGACTATAAATATTGACAGAATTAGAGAAAAATTATATTTGTGTATCTTAAGGGTTTTATTTCCACAGTACACAACTATTACAGCATGAGAAAACAAAGCTCTGCAGTGTTTTAGAGCTTTCTAATAATGAGTAGCTTGTTCTTTTTTCTTGTCCTTCAAGAAGAGTTGTTTAGACGTCTATCACAGACTGCTCCTTTCACAACTGTTCAGTGAAAACACAGGGCTTTTCAGGAGCATCAGAGATTTGGGAAGTTTCTGTGACCATTAAGGATTATATTTTACAGTAAAATTGCCCAGCTCTTTAATTAACAAAACTTATTAAAACCAAGTATGTCCATTTTGGCTTGCAAAATAAAGTGCTTCTAGGGTTATTTCTTTACTCTCCAAGTTATCTGGGATCTTTCCATGAGTTAATGATTTACTTTTGCTACTGCAGGAATTGAATTGCTTGCCCTCCAACTACCTTGAAGTATACAAAGAGCTATTAGTTTGTGTTAGTCATTAGCAACTCATTGGCTTAGGCCTTTTGTGCTGCACTGAAATAGATACATTTGGAGATTATTATGAGTTTGAATTATTCTAATTTATGTCATTCTGTAGAAACTGGAGATGACTCATCATACCTCAATCAACATGTATATTTGGTTGCTCTTGACTCACATGATTTTATGGAAAAAGAAGAAGGAAGACAATTTTTATTTCTAAACATAGAAAATCTGTGCTGAGTGCCCACAATATTAGGCATATATGCAACATGAAAAATACCTGTACCATAATTTATTTATAGTCTTTATAGAAATGCTGATATAAGTGTATATTCACTGCCATGTGCCCAGCTGCCCTTCTGTTGGACTCCTTTGACCCTGGAACTGTAAATAAAATGACTGTGTACACATTTGATAAGGACACAGTTCTAATGTTTGTATTAATATCTGGTTATATCAGTATAAGAATGCTTTCAACATATGTATCTGTGAAATCTTACATAGTTCTGTCAGCACAGAGCTGCCAGCACCAGGGTTTATAAGGCACATGTGCTTTCCTTCCCTGTCTTTTGTCCTCAATTCAAGAGGTTTTGAGGCACACAGTGTGTCATAGGTCAGTACCTGAATGTTCAGCACCTATTTTTAACTACACTGTGGGTTCCCAGACTGGTTCTCAGATGTTATAA
Organism: Florisuga fusca; assembly: GCA_038090715.1. NCBI lineage: Eukaryota > Metazoa > Chordata > Aves > Apodiformes > Trochilidae > Florisuga > Florisuga fusca. Next base: position 29,498,020 of record JAAWXA010000007.1, on the reverse strand, counting down.
GAAATGTAGGAAAGGGGATTTCGGTTCTCTTCAGTTTCCTTTCTTCTATCACTGAAGTTTTGAAATGCTTTTTCAAAAGTCATAGCTCACTTTTCTAGTTTGCAGGATATCTGCTGTGTTTTTATTGTCAGAAACATGGAACTGTGTGATTAATACAGTTCTTTTGTAACATTTAGAGTAGGAGCGTGTGGTTCCTCAATATCTGCAGAACATCAAGGCCCATCCTGTCTACCTACAGTACTTCAGTATAGATAAATGAATTAAAGAAAAAGGCAATGAAAATCAGCATATGCTATATAATTCACACACCAGTTACACATAGCAGTCCTGTTTTCCTGAATCTAGGAGTTGAGGACATGGCTTATACCATGGTGTACATCTTACTTTATATACAGCTTTCAAGTTATTTTTTTTCATTTTAGATTAGGGTGGAGAATTGAAAGAAATCTCTCCCCTCACTGAATCCAGTCCTCTGCTCTTGCAAACCATTTCATGACTCCTGTCACCAACTAATCAAATGCTGTAATTTCTCTGATTTCCAACCTCAGATACATTATACCACTATATACCTTTTTCTTTTGCTGTTCTCTTTTTTTATATAGCTTTATGATGAAATACTTGCAACATTGTTCTTAAGTACAGAGGGGGTGTTGGTTTCTAGTTTGTTGTTTGCTTGTTTCACTCCCTCAGGTTTATTTCACTTGTATTTCAGAAGATCAGAAGTCATCATACCTCAAGGTTAATTTGGTCAAGCTAAACAACGGCCAATCTGCATTCCCTACTTTCAGATAGACACAAAATCCCTCCATAATTCTGGTACCCAGCTGCAATATGAATATTTCATTCAGGAATGTGTATAACAAAATAAGTGTGTACCTCACTGGTGTCTTATATAATTGCCTTATGGAATTTCATTCTCAAATGTAAATAATTATTTGCCTGCAGTTTTCAAAGTCAATTGTAGTTGGTTTTTTGAGTATCAGTTCTAAATAGACTGAGGGGTAGTTTCTTTGACTATACTACTAAGTCCTGGTTCTGTACAGACTATCACCTCATAAAGATTCCTGCAACCCTTCCACTCTCCTAGCTTTACATATATACTGTGGACCTTCCAGTGACTACTGTTTCACCATATACTAGCTTTATAATACACTTCCATTGACTAAACTTCTGTTCAAGACTTATATTGCCTTTCTCAGCTGTAAATATTTATCTCTTGTTTTTGCAGTGTACGCATCAATTTTCTCCATAGTAATTTATTTTATTTTGCCTGATCTAGTAAATGTATCACAGATTCATAATGTTATTTTGCTGAATAACAAAACAATGAGCAACTGTATTAAAATTAATGCATTTTGACATGTATCAGCACTTACAAAATCATTGTTATTGAACCTCAGTTATGTTCATTAGGAAGGCATAGCAACAACTTCTAGCACTGATTATATGCTATTATGTTTACAGTCATCTCACTTGTGCTTCTCTGCAGCAATGCTTGATGTAGTAGGGTTAAGAATGCAGGTTTTCCTGGCATCTCATCAGGGGAAGGTGCTGTATATTTGCATGTACTTATGTATACTGATGTACCCATAGGGTGAAAAGCATCTCAGAGTTTTACACAGTACTGTTCAGAAATATCCATTTCCATAACCTCGTGATGTCTTTCTGATTTAATTCCTTTCTATTTAATTTTCCTAAATTCTTTAATTTTTCTTAAATTTCTGATATAATTTTCTTCTGATTTAATTCTGATTTTAGTTTCTTTTGTCAAGCAACATCTTTTCTCCTCTGTCTCATTTCCAGCAACATCTTCAGACTAGAAAATCTATGAAAACTTATTCTCCTTTGCCTGTTCCTAATGACCAATTATGAGTTTGTGAAGGTCACTGAAAGGTGTCTATTTATTTATCTGTTTGTTTGTTTGCATCCTTCAAGTGATTGTAAGAAAATGAAAGATGGTTCTGAACTGTCTAAATCCATTCTAATCGAGCATGCAGTCTACTAAGGCTGCTTCACATCTTAGGTTAGCTCAGGTTAATTAGAAGTTAGCTTTGGCATGTCTAGTCTAAAGAATAGCACTATGAAAGACACGGACAAGAAGAACTGGCCTGTTGGGTCTCTTATAGGATAAAAGTAATGAACATTGTTAAACCAATAGGAAGCAGTTACAGATGAGACACCTGCTCAGATCAGTGATAAAATCCAGTGGGGCAAGAGACAGAGGTGCTTAACTACCCTTAAGCTTTTATATGACTCTTCCCAATAGGTTGCTATGAGAAAATATACTTCCCCAGGGGAACAAAAATAGTTAGCAGTTCCCAAAAGTGTATGAGAAAAAAAAATATGAGGAACACATTTTTTACTTTCTGTCAATAATGTTGCAAAACAGTCAAGTTGCTCTAACCTAGGAGAGGAAAAAGAAATAGAAGAAAAAAAAAAAGTCACCAAATCCTGATTTTGAAAGTTAAAGAAAAGTGCACTAAACTGAGCAAATATTTATTTTTAGTTCTGTCTATGCCTAGCAAGGCATGCTCTGCTTTAAACTGTGTTGATCAACCATGTTAACTAGAGTAGCATTTTGTATAATTTTTAGAGCACATAAGCAGAACTGTTTGCAGAGGGAGGAAATATTTTTATTAATATCATTGCAGTCAATGAAGCTAAAGACATTAGAGAGGCTTTTGGCTTCCAGAGTCCTTTTAGGATTTCTGGAGTTTTATGAGCCAAAAGCTTGTATGTTTTTAAAGCAATATCATTGATCTAATAAAAGACATTATCTTTTCATAAAACATATGCTTGGTGATAATTTCAAAACAGCATGACTACGGTTCTTCTGCTGTAACTTTTCTATGAAGGTACTCTTGAAAATCTAGTAGCTTCTCAGTGGTTCCCTGTAAGGTAATATTTTCAGTGTCCTATTTTTATGCTTAAACATTGGATTCAATGTTTCTCCATTGATGCTTAACATTAATTTTTTAATTTCTTTTTTACTATACTGTTGCTTTAAGTTACTAGAAAAAATCAGTCTTACTGCCAAGACAAGATGTAGACTAAAATTTTTACTATTTTCTTATTTTGCTGTCAGAAGAGATAATAAAAATGTATCACCTTAATTAGAAATTAAGGTTTGGACTGAATCTTAAAATGAAGTTGGTGCAGCAAGAAAAGAGGATGTTCTGAATCACTCTGGGGAAAGAGAAAATATAAAATCACAAAAACAAACAAAGAAAAAACCCAATCCCCCAAGAAACTACAACAAACAAACAAATAAAAAAAACAAAAAACAAATTAACAAAAACAAAAAAAACACCCAACCCAACAAATACATAAACTCCTCTAAACAAAAAACAAACTGCAGTTCTGGGTTAATACAATTTCCATTTTTTTTATAATCATTGCATTATTTTTTCCAAGTTTTTAATCAGGTCTCCTTTTGTAGCACTTGTCTACATAATATGCATTCAAATTTGCATCTACCTCTTCAACTACCTTTTCATTCATATTTATTTCCCACTCTGAATCTAACCACATACCCATTTTCAAAAAAGATCTGGATTTACAAGGAAATACCACAGATATAAAAGACACTCTGGTATGTTTTTATTTTCACTTGACTATTGCAAGAAATTTTCAGCAAGTCTTATAGTTTATAATAGTATTTATACAGTTTACAGTACAATTATTCCTCCCTACAATGTCTTGGTAAGTGACCACAGTCCCACCATCAGTACTGTCTAAGAAGATCTAGGGCTTCATTCTTTCCCTTGCACAATAGCTCTGTGCATGGAAAACTGAATCCTTCTGCTTATGAAGGCTAAGGGCTTGAAACTGTGAGCAAACAGAAATTACACCCATACCCAAATGTTACTGTCTACGGTTTAAAGAAATGTACAAGGCAATGCTTGGTGCCATAATTTTTTGTTTAAGTTTTACTGGAGAGGATGAGGCATCTGTATACATCGTCTGACAGCAGCAGTCATGAAAGATGTATTCAAACCAGAATAGCTGCAGGGCTGGCCCAGTACTTGATCATAGGAAAGGAAAAACATTGGAGGGTTGCTTGGGTTGTTCAGTTTAAGAAAACTGTGGGTGCTGCTGCTCTATATAAATACCATGGGGTAAAGAACTTTCTGAATTAAAAGAAAAGGGATAAATAGGAAAATAAATAGAGGTTCCTGAGGGACTTGAGACAAAGTTCCTACCTTTCTGTCAGAGATTCTTGAACACCTTCCCAGTAGATGTTTTTGGTTTGGTTTGGTTTGGTTTGTTGTTGGTTTTTTTGGTCTGGATCTTTTAGAGCTGTTAAAATAGGACATGATTCTCTTCTTAGACAATTTATAACATGTAGCTGTCTGAGGCGTCAGGAAATTATATTCAATTACTTCAGAAGAGTTATTCAAGAAAATGCATGATGGAATTAATTTCATTTTTCTGCAGCATAAAAAAACATAGGTATCTAGTGTAACTTGGATTATTTAAACTACACAAATGTAAAATAAAAAAGTTAAAGCTATCTGACATCTTAGAGGGTGATTCATTACCAACTAAACTGTATAACTATAACAATAATGATTTTTCTTTAGGTATACTTCAATTTCTCATTGACTATAGGGAGCACCTGGAGATTAGTTTAAATCATCCAGCTTTAAATGGTTAAAGTTACATGAGGTGAATGCTATCATCTTTTCCATCACATCAGGATATCAGCAAAGGTTTCACCAAGTCAGAATTTTTATTCAGTTCTCATGTTTGAATCCCACTTATTATTGTTATTATCTTTAAATATGTCTTGCAAACTGTCCTTGTAATATGCTGATAACTGAGTGTGAAGAAAAAAAGGAAGTCTTTTTGTTATTACAAAACAGGGTTTCTTCCGTATTAAAACCCAGTAATTTTAATAGAGTAGTAATTTTAAACAATGTTATTCTGGGAAAATGAAACAAAGTAGATGGAAAAAGTAAATGCAGAACAGACAGTCCTGTAAATTGGCACAACTCTATAAAAATCATCATAAGTCAATGTCCATGTATTAGTCCTTAACATGGTATGTCCAGTCAAAAAATAACTCAAAATTGTGCCTTCAGTAACCATTTAGGATAGAGAAGGCATGTTAAGAATACTTCTGTCTACTACAATGTAAGGGGAGAAGAAAATTGAGTGAAAGCACTGCCTTCTGCCACAGACTGAAGAGGAGAGGCTGAAGGAATACACTGGGCATATCAGCTGGTTCAGAACATAAACTGGCATGCATACAGCTGCTGAAGGCTTTGTGCTACTTCACAAGAAATGAGAAGGTAAATTGCTTTTAGCTTCCTTCTATGTCTGTTACAAAGCCATCTAACCATAGAATCATTTCAGTTAGAGGAGTTCTCTGAAGGTCACTTAGTCCAACCTCTTGCTAAAGCAGGTCTACTTGGATTGAGTTACTCAGAACTTTGTTCAATCAACTTTTAAATATCTCTGAGGGTCAAGAAATCTTCTCCTGGTATGGTAGCATACCTGGTATGGTATCTGACCATTCTTATGGAGAAAACTTTTAACCTTATATCCAAGCAGCATTGTTCCATTCCAATCTGTGATGATTGTTTCTTGTGCTATCACTTCTCCCTTAAAAACCTATTATCAGAACCAGTACGTCACGTGTTCCTGGTCATCTTGGTGGCCTTTCATTATATTCACTCCAGTATGTCTTGTATTGGGTGGTCTCATTTCTGTTAATGCAGGCTAACTCTTTGCAAGAAGAACACTGCTTAATCAAGTTCAGCTTCTTGCCTACCTTGCCACCAGCCAGCACGGATGAACAGAGAACTTCTGACCGAATTCAAATGAAAAAAGTAGCAACAGGGATAGTCTCCTGTGAAATTCTCTGGCTTGCTTGTTAATTTTAGGCAAACTGTTAAACCAACTTTAGTTTGTGTATTTCTCCTACCACAAATGACGAATATCAATTTTGTTTGTTGCTCTAGTTCTTCAAAGTATTTTCGTGTTGGTTAGTAGTGTAAAATGCACCCTGTCCTGCACACTGCTCACCCTCCATGTATTTCAATGTTTACTTTGGCTCCTACTTTCTTGCCACATGTTTCTGAAACATTTGACTGGGAATACCACAAGAACTTCTGTGTTGATGGTGTTGGGAAGAGAAAGCTATTCCCCTTTTCATATATGAACCACAAGCTCTGCACATTTCTAGAGATGTGGAAAAATAAAATTAGCAGCTGAAAAGCTCCAGACGGCATTACTGGTAGTCTGGCAATGAACAGAGCAGGTCCATAGAGGTAGTTACATTGCCATCTCTAAAGAAAGTCAACTCAGACAAATTTAGTCCAAAGGAATCATCACTTGTAGCAATAAAAGTATGTTTTCCTATCATATTCAGAATTAATTCTGGCACTTAATGCTTTGTGTCTATGAGCTTCTCAATACAACCATTTGAAACAAATCTATCTTTTTCAGTCCACCAAAACTCAAAGTTCTGAAAAAGCTGAAATAAGAAAGCCTGGTTTTTTGATTTGGGGTGTTTTGTGTTTTTTTTATGTTTCAGAGAATGTAAAGGGATAATTTTTAAATTTTTTTTAACTTCTTCAAAAATGACCTCAAAATCACATAATGGTTTTGGTCAATCAGCATGTTACCCTTTAGGAGGAAAATAAATTTTAAAAAAATTCACAAACCTACACATTTGGCAAGAAAACTACCGTAATATCTGAGCTTTCAAGAAAGTGAGAAACTTGCTCCAGATACCCATCAGCTGATGGTTGGGCTTCAGAACTAAAGACTGACTGGATCAAAATGCATTTTTCCTCTTCCCTTCAGAAGTTCCAAGTGTCTTCTGTTTGTTCTTAAGAAGCAGAAAGTAACACATGCCAAGTAATGTCTGGGACTATGAAATTTCAGTAATATCAGCTTGGAGCAATGTGAATTGTGATAGGATGAGGATGTGGATGTCTTTTTTCCTCATCACATATAGGTGCCTAACTCGTTTTCATGTGCTTGTGAGATCAGTGTGTGAGTAATATTTTGCTGCAGCTGTGTTTCTAAAGTGCATGACTAGTGAACAGAAAATTAAAGACAAAATAGGTGTAGTAATTTTGAGAAAACATGGAGACATCCAGCAGGCTGCAGCTTATTAGTATTATTTTCAGGCAACCAAAGTCAGGTGAATTCTGCGAGTGACACACATCAAAACCTGGACTACAGGATTCACACCTTCCCCAAAATGAACAGAAACTTTCATCATTCTCTTGAGGAAGTTCTGCAAGTGGGTCCCAAAATACACCAGATCCAATTCCTAAAGATCACAGTTGGAAGTAAAGTTGAGGCAATGCTCTACCTGTCCTACAGGATCTAAGTATGACACCCTGCCCTCAAATGGGCACTTCCTCTGCAGTCTAAGGGAACTCACAGTTTTCCCTTCTAGCAAATACCAGCATCTCCAGAATCTAGTCCACACCTAGTCCACAGGAAAATGTTCTCCATCTCTGACAGTTAGCATCACAGCACTGAAATACTTGGAATGAAACTGATCTTCAGCAGTTAAAGGCTTTCCTACTTATGCATGTTATAAACCAGTGTGTATATATGTGCAAAATGTTTCTATTTTACTACTTGAGGAGTACCAAGAAATGGGATTTTTCCACAGGAGAAAGCCCAGGAGTTACATTTCTGCTGATTTCAAAACCATGTGAGCATAGAAGCTGCAGTGCTGTTCAGCAGCTATCAATGTTTAACTCCAGTCACTTCAGTGGACTTCTGCTAGCACGATGGTGGTGTTGCACAAGGAAGAGTGAAACAAACCTGCTGGTGTGTAAATAATAACAGATCTGTAGGACAAATGCCAGAAAGATAAAAATCAGACAAGGGTCTGTTGACTTGGCCCTGCAACTGGAGCTGCAGAAGGGAGTTGTGTTTGGTCATAGATGCTTCAGGTGCAAGGGTCCTGAATAAATAGACCATTCATCAGTACAGAAGCAACAAACCACCAATCTGGTACACTAGAATTCACATAACTGAATTTTTAAGTGAGATTCAGCCAGCTAAGATAACAGAAGTAATGAAACCATTACAGAATGCGTGTCCTTTGCTTTAGAAAGAAGAATCTTGGTTTTACCACTGTCTTCCCCAAGAGGCAAGTGGCTTTCTTTGATAGCACATCTATTTCCATGTTGACTGGGACCTTGTACAACTCCCTCATTATCAAATAATTTAAATTGCTGGTAAACAAGTTTCCTAATGCCGCATTTTTTAATCATAGCTTCTGAGAAATTTCTTTATATGATGGAGACAAATATTTATTAGTGATTCTCTGAAATACCAGGAAACCTCCATTTTCAATGGATCTTCAGTTCTCTTTCTAGACATTTTTTGTGGTTATTTTATTATCTACACTCTACTATGGCATAATCTGAGTGCTTGTTCAATGTAGGAGATGATCTTTGCATTAGGTAGAGATTTGCATTTTTAATTAAGGAGAAAAATGGAAGCCAACTGGGCTTTGATAAAAGTTAATTTAAATTAGCTTATTTTTATCTTGTTCATTCTGTTGTAGCTATCATTAACAATATGGATACAGAAAAAACAAAAAAAATGTATTTATTTAGCTGTGAGGTCTAAGGTTAATATTTTTACCTGACTTTACCTAATATTGATTTTTATTAGGGTTTTTTTTGTGTGTGTTAAATTGTGTACATTTGATAAACCCATAAAATTAGCTGATCAAAGACTGACATGGAATAAAATGATCATGATGGGACATGCAGGTTCAGCAGTATGCTAATCTAGCTAAATTTTAACTGTGGGACCAAGAGGGAAACTTGGACATGAATTGCCTCTACTCTGGGTCATGGAAGTTCCAGAACACTGGACTTCTTATGGAAAAATACATGCCTTGAATATTTAACTTGATTGATGTGTCCAGCACAAGTTGCAATGTGTCTGCAAGCCTTATAACTAAAAGACCAGTTTGGAATTCATCACAAAAGGGCAAGGACTGCTAATGATTTATATTGTGAGACGAAAATAAAATCAGTGGGAGGCATATGGAAATTTCTTGGATCTTTTTATGTTGCAGGTTGGTCCATGTAAGGAAGAGTGAAGAAAGAATTATTCAGATACCCTTCTATTAACATTGCTTAGTGTAGCATAGCTACATTTTTCTCACACAATACAGCAGAAGTTCTGTGCTATGCAGGAGCTCATCCTCCCCTCTTCCAGTGTGACAGATGCCGTAAACTAATAGTCAACCAAGTCTTATCAAACACTAGTTGTTTGATCTTTCTTTGACTGGTTATCTTTAGATAGAATGTGGCCTTTCTTCAGGGTTTTTTTTGTGATAAAAGGTGGAAACCTGTAGAGAATTAAACACATCAATATTTCCAAGGAACTATAAATAGAAAATCCTTTGGACATATCTGTAAGCCGTGGAGTTTGTTTCCTACTGTGAAATCTCTCTATTTTTGGAACATACGCTTGCTGTTTCCAAATAATAAATATATTTGCAACTGGTGACACTCAGAATCACCTAAGTGTAAGCAGATCGTTTTCATCTTGCACACACTTTTAAGAGCTAGTATCCTGCAATTTTGGACAATAATAAAGAAAAATGGAGAAAGAAAGGGGTGAGAACTAGCCAAATTTATAAGGCACATAGAAACAGAAAATGTAGATCAACTAATTATCATTTTATATACATAACTGTCACATTATGTTACCACAGTTCTAAGACACATTATGTCAGAACTTGAAAACTGTAATGCACTGCTGTTGGAACACTAGACCCCTAAGGCAATATCCCAATTTTCGCTTTCTAACACAGATATTTACTTTGCAATAAAGCATAAATAGCAAAAGCTCACAAGATCTTGTACTCTTTGGCCTCCTGGAGTTTGGCAGGCTGTTCATCCACCTGACACAATTAATTCCAACAATTAGACAGTGTAACAACAGAAACATATGAACTTCTGAGAACCACTTTATCATATGTTGCATAAAAATATTTGAGGGCTGAGGAATAGTTGGACTGAAAGTTTAGTTCATGATTGTTTACAATACAGCATGTATTAGTCTAAACAGAGTCTATGAACAGCTTTGCCATCTGTTGGTTTTTTTAATAAAAAAAATCAAAACAAAAACAAACAAACAAAAAAACAACAGAAAGAAGAAAGAAAAATTAGCTCCATTTGCTTCAGACAGCTATGGGGTGGTCAGGCGAGAATACTTGGCACAGGAGATGTTTAGAATTGAGGAGAAGTTTACATCTGGGCTCTGCTCACAGCTTGTTTAACTCATCTGTAGCTGCCTTTGTTACCCCAAGCACTAAAATATATTTCTGCTGTCATTCTGTGGGCTCACTGCAGCTAGTCCTGGCCACCAGGAGTGTGGCTGAGGCTGCCTGGGACCCTCCATGACTGTAGCAGGCAAAAAAAAAAAAAAAAAAAAAAAAAAAAAAAAAAAAAAAATTATTAATAAAAAAACCCACAAAAAAAGCCAACCTTCAAGGCAGAAGTTTCTGCAAGCAAGCCTTCCCTGCAGCCACAGTCTGCCAGAGCTAACCCACCTGCCAAGAAGGCAGTCTCACTTCTCCCAGCAAAAACAACAGCAGGGAGAAGAACTCCTGCATGTGAAGTAGTAAGCAGGTTCTTGAGTCACAGTCACTTCTTTACTTTATAGGGATACAGTCTGGCAGGCTAGGATGGCATTCTGATTTGCAACAGCAGCAATTTTTAGGACCAATGCAGCAGGAGGATGTGAACCATAGCTGTCATCATCAGAAGTGCCAATCTTTGCTGTGTCTGGGGATGGGGGACACAGCTGACAGCACAGCTGGGGACATTTCAGTGGTGGCAAAGCTCTCCACACCGACATCACAATCAATTTGGCCTTATCAGTTCTAAGATCTCGTTTTCACTTGCACTGGAAGGAAACCCAGGGCTGGAACAGTGCAATCAAGATGGGTATTTTAGACTCATGAAGTAGGTCCCTGTCGACTCCTATCAGAAGCAAGAAGTTTTAAAATCTCCATGTCAAAGGTCTTTTACAATTGTGTATTTTCATGGATTTTCAGAGATATTTGTGTTGGTGAGTCATATCCTACATCTGAGGAAAAACAGAGCATGTCTTCCCCTGCACTTTATTATTATTATGCTATCAAGAGAATATGGTAAGGATTCAATCTCTTTCATACATACATTAGAATACACAGTACACAAACCTTCTTTCAAAGTTAATAAAAAGCTCTCTGGCTACCTTTAAATTTACCCTGCTTTTAACTAACTTTGAAGTGTTAAGTAAAACATTCAGTGAAAAAGAAATGTGTTTGAGACACATCCTGAAGACTTTGCTCACATAAATCATCACACTCTTCCTTACAGAAATTTTTTTCCTCAGGTGATAGGTGCAATTAAGACAATAGTCTACCTTTATCAAATAGTTTGAGTGTAATGAAATAATAGTTACTACTAGAAGTTTAAACTCTTCCTTGTATTATTTCACAAATCTGAGAAATCAGGATACTGATAAAAAATAGCAAATTGTTTGAACCTTTGACCAAATATTGGACTGTATACTGTTGCCATATAGAAGTTGCTGGAGATGACAACTAAATTTTGAATCTTTCCTCTTTTTTTTTTTTTTTTTTTTTTTTTTTTTTTTTTTATTCACTTACTGCTATGGTCTAGACTGAAAACAAACTCAAACGGCATGGAGATACAGGCTAATGTTTCTAGCTTAATTTTTGCAGAATTATTATGTTTGATTCAGACATGATCTATCAAAGTGTCTCTGTATCTAGGCTGAAATGAACTGTCAAACTTTCCAAGTTTAGACCAACACTAGTAATCCAGGGCAACAAATATGGAACAGCTTGAGGGAGCTTCAGATTTCTACAGTGATGTGTTTGCACTCCTTTTCACTTGGAAAATCAGCTCATGCTAGTGTAGCTCTTTCCCCCACATTTGTATAAGTGTAGATCCATATCTGCTGTGTGGATAGTTCTCTTGTAATCACTGAACATTTTCTTGGATGGAGCTATAACTATTGACACCATTAAATGGTCTTAGCTAACTATTTTTTTTCTTGAATCTGAACAGTTCTATTGAAGAGTTAAAGAGAAACCCTGCAAGAGATTTCCAGTGCAAATGGTAAAATGCAACAGATTTTCCAGAGATATTCAGGAATTGGAGTGAGGTTGGGAGGCAGGAAAATTGAGGTATCTCCTCATTTTCCTTTTGCCCTTCTAAGGCATAAACAAGCTTTTAGTCTCAGGCAGAGCCATCAAGTGAAACCAACCCTCACATAGGTCAAGCAATCTTAAAGAAAAGAGTTAGAGATTTTTTTGTGTGTGGGTTGAACCCACAAATTACACCAGATTTGTATTTTTATATTGCATAACTAAAATATACTATTGTGCAGTTACTGACTTAAAACATTCTCATACAAAAGTTATTATTGCTTGAACCTGAAATAAAAGATGTTTCAAACCCATCTGGGACAAGGAGTTTCTTGTTGCACCTGTATGCTGGATAAGACATGTTTTAAAATACTTTCTTATTTATTTTAAATATTCCATTTTTCTTTTCCTAGATATTTCTAGACCATTTCAGCCTTTTTACTTCATTTTGAAAGATTAAGAAGGACTCGAGTGATTTCTTAGCCTCAAATGGGAAATCTTCGCTGAAAAATCTGTTCAATAATTCGGGGATACACAGCACTCTTATTTTCATCTGGTATAAAAAGACATCACTCCTTTCCAGTCATTTCAGATCTCTGGTGATAAGAGTGAATAGAAATATTTGCCCTAACTTCAAAAAAAATTATTTTAGTAGCCCACAGTTTTAAAACATGCTGTTCTTTTGAAGTTATATGTGGCTCTATCAAAATGAAAATTTAACCATCTGGTATTTTATTCCTGTTTTCCCACTTCTTGTCTAGGAAGATGAATTACTCAAATTATTGTGGAACCTATATAGCCTCTTTTATATATAATTATTACCCATTACAGTGCTTTGTTACATTACAACACTTTTTACGGTTTGGATGAGGGATTGGCCATTTATACTCGTGATATGAGTAGGTGTACCAGCTCTGAACCTGGTCTGAGGTGTCCAACATATTATTTATGTTTCCTAGTCCAATTGGGCATTGTGTTGTTGGATGCTTTCTCTTTTGCTTTCCAACTGGAACAGATATTCACATTGTCAGAGTAGATATTCCTTATAATACTGTGGTCTTCTACCTGTCAATATTTAGAAAGTGATTGTTTTCAAAACACAGCCTTTTCAGGCTTTCATCTAGTTTTACAATTCATGCCTGTGACATGATGTTCACATTCTTATGGAGATGTCTCTGTTGCCTGGTATTTTTTTAACATGAAAATTATTTTTATATGCAAATACTCTGTTTCCTATATCACCACCTAATTTCTAAACCTTTATTCTGTAATCACATATGCTCATACAGCTCCTAAAAATCCACTTCTTTTAATGCAGATGTCAGTTTGTCTCAGAGTTTTCTTCCCAGCTTTTTGTGGAATTGGCAGTGAAAGTATTTCTGGCAACAGGTCCATCGTTGAATGATTTAATGAAATAATACAGGTGTAGTGGTCCAAGTGATGGAAGATCATGCTGTCACATATGCTATCATATATGAAACCTTTGCTTCTACAGTGCTCACGTAGATTTTGCAAAATCATAAAATAATTTAAGGTAGTTAAAAAGGTCAGCTAGTCCATCTGCCTGCCCCAGGGCTTGATCTGCTTATACCCATGGCAAACCTGGCAGATGTTTCTCTAACCTTTCTGTAAAGTCATCCATTGACATCCACAATAAATGGTTCTTTATTTCTCCAGTGCAAGTGTACATCCATTTGCACGCATGAGCACACACAAAGGGACGCTTGAGGAAACTTCAAATCTCTGTGTCCCTTATATATTCAATAGCTACTTTTAAAAAAACTTTTATATGAAAGCAACAGCACTTTAAAAAAGCACAGTTCTAACAGATGGCCATTTTTCCTGTGTGAATAAAATAGAAGTTAATAGATATAGATTAATGAAAGAATTAATAAAACAAACTAAAAGAGAAAAAAAAAAACTCTCCAAAAGAAAGAAAACATGGAAAGCAACTAGGAGGTTATAGCTGGTGTACAAGACTTTTTATCATTAGGTTACTAACCAACCAGTGATAGCTGTGCTGACCAGATAGAAGGGGACAGGTTCACATTTGGACTGAGTTGTGTTGATCAGTACTGTTAAGATTATTCATATAACTGGCTCACCATCTAGCTCCACATATAAAGAGAAAAATGAGATCTATATATTATGTCTGGCAGATCTCTTTTAGAAATATTTTTCTTTGAAATTCAGCATATTCATTCATAAAGATGAGTAGTATATGCAATAGTAGTAAGCACTGAGTTCTTCACATTATCTCTTTGGAAACAATTTCATGTCATGAATGACTGATATGGAAACATCAGGTAAAGTCAGCAGAGGAAGAGCGCCAGTAAAAGTGATTATTCCTGTGAGAGCAAGTGTGATTGTTTCCAGTTATTCATAATTTAGATTCAATCAGTGCATGTCTAATTTAGAGTCAGACTTTCCATCCTCTGCTGTGCTTCTGAACTCTCTGATTCTCTCTATTAGCTGTGATAATGACAGTGTGAAGAAATGGAAGATCATGCCTTACTTAAAACAGACATTTAGTTCTGATTTGTTTGCTTACCACTCAGCAAAAGTGACCATTCACAGAAATCTCTCAAGGGAAATGCAATGCAATTGTAGCTCAGGCGCTTATCTCACATTAAGCCAAGAGACTTAAATCAAAAACCTTTAATGGAAGAGAAAGGAAATCTTTGCCATTCAAAACTACACACTGTTACTCTTGCTTTGACATTCTATGACTGCTCCATGACTTTTCAACAAATGCTTTCCATTCCTGATGTCAGTGACATCTGATAGTAAAACACTATGTATGACAAGAGCATAATGCTTTATAGAAAAGACATCTACAAACCCCTCTAAAATACTTTTTATTCATGTATATCACAAATCCAGTCAATCAAAGCTCACAGCAAGTTCCTGTTAATTTGGAAATACACTTAGACAGATTATAATTGCGGTAATGCAAAGCTGAGTGGCTGTGGCTGGCCTAAAATTTGTTGTCATTAGGAAGAAGATTAATTTCATTTACTCTCTTTGTCATGTCTCACTGGCTTCCTGTCTTTTTCACTTGTTATCTCCAGTGAGCTGCTGCTGTCACTCTCAATTCGCTTTCTACTCAGTTATTTGTTATCTGATGGATCTGTCTACACATTTTCCCAAAATGACATTTTTCCCCTCCTGAACCAGAGCTGTTATCACAAAAACTACAGTATTGGAGAAAGATTATGCTGAACTTAAAAATGTAAAGAAAGAAAGAGTTATATTTACACAATTTCACAACAATGCTCCTGCCCAAGTACTCTTGCTGCCTCAGGAAAACAGCCTTTTTTCTTGTATTTTATCCATGTAAATAAAAGTAGTGATAAGATATGAATGCATGTATTTATAGGCTCCAGGACTTATGTTTCAGCCCTTGCATCTGCAGAAGAGCCCAAGAATAAAAGGATTACTCCACTGTGTTCAGAATAATACAATACATACATGAGGCATATTTGGTATATTTATGAGCCAGTTTGCAGTGTTCCTGAAGTAGAGCATGTAGAGTGTCCTGCCTGCAGTGCTGAACTTTCACAGGATTACCCACCTGAAGGGGACACTCATATTTCAGAATGTTTGGTGTATGTGTATGTATATATATATATATATATACACACATATGCATGTGCTGTTTCAACTACATTACCTCCACCTGGCCTGACATAACAAACCTCCCTGTAATATGGCTTTGTACACATTTAGGGATAAAATGGGAGAACAAGGGTCAGAGTGTCTTGTTCCTTCCCCAGGGAAGCAAAGGAAAAGCTATTTTACTATTTTATACCCTCTGGCTACACATAGGATATGTTTAAGTGCCTGGCTAAATTGCTTTTAACAGTTGGACTGACTGAATGAGTATACAGTGCCAAGTGACAAAAAAACTGTCCTTGGTGACTATTCTTATAATAAGCAAGGAACTTGACACCATGATTTAGAGTCAAGAGAGATAAGAAAAGATAAGAAAATTTCATAACTGAGGGCAACCTTTTAGTGTTGTGAGAAACCATACAAGTTTTGGTATAAAAAACAACTTCCCACAAGTGTGTCAGAACAAAAAGTGTGTCATCAGAGGTGTCCCTGCCTTCTCACACGCTGTGCTCTAGGACATAGGCTGTTTACCAAGGCCAGTTTTGGTGAAGGACCTCAACTCTGTAGTCTCCTTCAATTGCCACAGGAGATACACTTCCCAAAGAGGAAACACTGAGAAACCCCACTGAGTTCCTATTACATCTGCAAGTGCCTCCAAGAGAAGTCCTCCTCTCACGATTGACTATGGTTGGCCGAAGGAAACCATGTTTCTTTTGATAACATTGGGCTCAGTTAATACTCCACATAAGCCTTAAATGACTCAAATGCTCTTCAGAAAAGTGTCATCAGTTTTAGGTGTGTTAGAGATTGCTTTTATTTCAGACTACTGGAACATGAAAAGTAGTTGATCCACCATATCGGTTCTAACCCTGGGAAGAAGACAGTAAGAGAGATGGAATATAGGGACTGGGTAGGGATGTAATGTTTTCCCAGAAACTACCATCTGAGCTTCAAGTGGTTCATGGCTCAGGGAAACATAAAATGATTAATAGTTGCTATTTCTTTAAAGACCAGTCCTGGAAGATACTGTGATGAAAGCCTACTCTGATCTGCCAACTTCCCTGTCAACAGCCCAAAGTTCACCTTTGGGTCTGCACGTCCACCCAGGCAGGATGGAAAGAGAACTCTTAACTGTAACAGATGCAAGCACAGAAAATTACCCGTTTTCCTTGAAGGGATAAAAAGGTACTGTTAAAGTGAAGAATTCAGATCATAATTTGGCTGTTATATGGGAACCTCAGCTTCCAAACATAGTCATGACCTGAAGTAAGCAATGCATTGTATAGAGAGCAACACTAAAGGAAAAGTTATCACTGCTAAAATGCAAAGGAAAGCTCTCTCCCCACTGCTACAGAGAGTTGATTTGGCAGGGAGGAAAGTCTTTATGCTGCTTCTGGAATGATAAACTGACAATACATTGCTGTTTATAGACAGCTGTGGGAAAGATGCCCTCTATCACTAGTCCCATCAATTTTTGCTGTTGCCCAAGTCAGCTGGAAATTTTCTGCCTGCGAGCTGATTTTACCATTCTTTATAAATAAGCAAATGAACAACAACATCAACAAATTATTTCTTCAAATAAAAGACAGATGTTTTCTATTACAGGAAAGCGGTAGCTTTCCTACTTTTTAAAAAAATGTTAACTTACTTTTTTTTTTTAAACACTGCATACATTTATAAGTGACTAACATATGCTACAGCCATTCTTTTTACAGCTTGTTCTGTAGTTGAGATATGGTCCATGTCGTGCCTTTTCCAACATATGGCAAGCACATCAGCACACTCTCAAAACATCATGGAAGGTTACTGTAGCTAACACCATTAAACAAATGGAAAGGGTCATTTTTCAAGCAGAAAGAATAAAGGAGATAAAAAGACTAAAGCACCATTTTTCAAACTGAAGCATTATTTTTCTGACTCAAGCAGGGAAACTGAGAGAAAGAGCATCGTTTGAAACTATCTGAAAAATAAATTTTTATAGATGGAGATTTTAATAAATAATGAAATCAGGGCATACCTTTTCCTTTTGCATTGCTTAGTACAAAGGAGTCTATATTGATAATACTACAGAATATTGCAGCATGACCAAAACTAATATTTCTGAGCTTTAATGTACTATTCAATTTCACTTTTGTAATATCTGTAATGACTTTAGGCACCACTCATGCTGTTAACCCACATACAAACCAAACACAATTTTTTCAGATTATGGTCCACAGACTGTCTTTGTTTTGCAGCCTTTAAGCAAGCAACCAAAAGTCATAGCTTTCCAGGATTTTTCCACACTGCCTGTTCATTTGTTTGCCATTTTCACTTGCCATCAAGGACACCATTGTTTAGACTGGGGGCAGCCTGGTAGCTAATTCCTGAAACAGAATTTTTTTCACACTTAATGCAAGCACACATTAAAATCTCTGGTCCCATACACTCAAGGTTTAATGTTCAACAAGCATTTAATTCCAGCTTATATCACTCAATAAAACATCATTCTTTTCTTTTTCTTCACTGCATTTGCTAGAGTAAGAAGGGATGAGATAAAGTTTCCTTATAAAAAAGCTTTTGGTGAACCTGTACTGTTCCTCATATGAGAATCATGTATCTGGAATTAACAGAGAATTAATTTTAAAGTAACTGTTAAATGATAGGAAGAAGAAATCTACAATATACATAATGACATCAGAAGACATTTACTATATTATACATGCATTACCCATACAAAAATCTGACTTTTTTATAGTACCTTGAGCCAAATTCTGAGAAGAATTTAAGAAAAGATTGGACTGAGTTGCATAGCTAGGATTATTTTCATACAGTGAGTCACACATGTACATGATTTATTTATATATATCTGTATAGAAATCATTACCTTCCAACTGGATACCTAAATTACTGTCAATAAGACATTACACTAGACCAATGTATGGGTGGCAAACACTACCCCTATTATAAAAAGACACTTTGGAATACTTTAAAGAAGTAGCATTTTTATTGTGACTACTCGCTTTAGCCTTTAAAACAAATTCCCTAGACACCATCAGATCCACTTTTAAAAGTGTCATCAAATACAATGGAAGCCTATTTAAACAACTGAATTTTAATTTCTTGTGGTTTAAAATTTTGTGTCTTTAAAATCTGGTATAGCTAGACATCCCAGTGCTAGAGGAGAATATATTATCCCACTGAGAACCTGGAAATATCTTTTTTCCCAGTAGAGACAGGATATGGTTTCTCCTTGTATTGCTTAAGGATAGTGTATCACCAATATGTGGTTTGAGTCTGTTGCAATTTAGGGGGCAAGGGGAAGCACATTTTGCCAACACATTTAAAAATATATACGTCCAATTAGGAATCTGGAAAGTTATTTGCAAACACATATAAGGATAGTAAAGGAAGGTGGGTGAATAAGTAATGGGTAGACTACAAAGAAAATTATATCTAGAACCACACCGAGTTTTATTATCACAGAATGTCAGGGGTTGGAAGGGACCTCTGGAGATCATCGAGTCCATCTGCCCTGACAGATATTTATATAATAAACATAAAATTGTATAAAAGCCTTACTACAGGTGTTCTTGTTATTAGTCTGATTTTTATCAAATCAGATACATCAACTTTTTGTATAAAAATCATATTTAAAGTTGTTTTTTTAATGTTAGGAAGCAAAGCAATTATCATGTTCATAAAAAAATAAAAAGAAGTTGAAAATCTAGTATTGGAGAATTCAGAGAAAATAAAATTTCTGTATGTCTGTTTTTCCCATTTTGCAGGTCATTAGTGCGATGGGTGGGACATTCCTCTGAAGCTAGGGAGATATTTCTCATCTTGATGTTGACTCTAAATTTGGCCTTGGACAAATCAGTCAGCAACTCTATACTTTAGTATATTCAACAGTAGAGCAGCTATAATAAAGCAGTGTATACACTGTAAATCCCTGAGAGCTGGATTGCAGCATCCCAAAGTACTTATGGAAGGGATTAAAAAGCTCTGCAATGTTCTCCAGAGTTTTCTATCTTATCACTCTCCTATAGAGGAAGCCCTCCATTACTCAAATACTGCAGGAAGCCACAATCAATTGCAAGCTCTGTGCCTCAGAGTTGGCTGTAAGACCTCAGTTAAAAGTCTTTACAGTGCCTGCTAGTAAGCTTTTAACTGTGTGTCTATGGCATCAAGAAAGTCAAGAACCTCCCACCTAGCTGTAAAAAGGATAGCTATGTCTCTGGATTGAGTTCATGCAGTTTAGCCCAGTTTCCATGTCTCCACTTTCTGCATCTGTCCTCACACAAGAGCCCTGGGATCAAGAAGGTGTGCTGTAACCTCAGAATTCTCCCTCCAGAGCCTCTCCCCCAGCTTTATACCTCTTCCTTCACCCCCACCTCTCACTCATCCATTCTCTTTGTGGATCTCAAGAGCAGCAGATGGGGCAGTGCAAAGCCATCCTGCCAAGAATAAGGATCGTCTTCTTACATGAGCCTCAGAATATACCTATTTCCTTTATGAATTTTGTATGAAGAACATAACATAAATGGAAAACACAATTACCTTCTCTCACAAGAGTGCTATGAGTATTAAATAGTTAATGACCATTAGGCTGTGTTAAGTATCATTTTGCAATTTTGATTTCTCAATTCTAAACTATTATTATAGTAAGTATTGCATCTAATTATCAGTCACCCCTGTCTGGAGCAAAGATCATATATTTTATCTGAACTAGTATTGCAGAATCTCCTTTATCTCACAGCAAAGCTGTTACCTAATTTGAGATGAAGAAATTAAGCCCTGAATGTTCCTTTCAGGTCCACTTATAATATTTAATTCTTTCAATCAAATCTTTTTGGCATTGGATCTCTTTCCAAATGTGTCATTTGAACTTCTAACGAACTTCAGGAAGTTATGGGATCAGTAACAGCCTGATACTAAAACCATCATGACATCAATTCAGTTTTCCTTCCTAAGAATTTAAGCTTTTTTCTGAGGAAGTGTTAAGTGTTTAAATAAGCAGGTGTACTTATTAAAGATGCTTATGACATCTGGCAGGAACAGAAAAGTAAATGATTACTTTGTGTCAATGAGCCAAACAGTCTTTGTAACCTTAATCTATTTTTGTTGGATTAAAAAATTGCTCCAAACAAAACCTTGCTGGGTCATTTTTCACCACTTTAAAGCTTTGTTATTGAATGCAAAATTTGACCCTACTTATGTAACATAAATCAGGGCCAACTTAAGTCTTGGGAATATCTTGATAAAATCAAGTGTCCATGTTACAGAGTTACAAATATAGAGAATTTCTTTATAAAACTATAAACTCCAAAATAAAAGTCTGAATTTTCTTCATCTTAGCATATTACAGGAATTAGATTACTAATTTAAATACTATAGAATGTATTTAAGTAGTTACTAAAGAAAAAATTAAGGGAAAAAAATTAATATGAAAAGACAATATTATAATGATTAGCATCCTGTAATCTAATTTTAAAAATAATTTGATCTCAAAGAATTGGAAGAAACTGTAAAAAAGCTCTTTTTTAATGGATAATTACTTAGTTAACTAAAATAATGTCTTGATCAATGTACGTAATACTTTTTTTTCTCTGAATTTAAGAATCAGTTTATTTTCCAAATCAAATTTTTACTTAGTGGGTGTCATATTTACTCAATCATTTTTTCAGGTTTTTTTAATGGACACTTTTTCCAAATAGCTTAGTGCAATTCCACTTTAAAACAGGTATTTCAATTTAAAAAAAAATAATATATATGTACAGATATTTCTATTTGTAACTATACTGACAATTCAAAATACTATTCAGGTAGAACAATGGGCAAGGGAAAAACACATATGAGACTAGAGAATGAAGTCACTGACTGGAAGAAACCAAGAAAAGCTTGAACTAATTCCTAGTTGGAAGTCTTTCATTCTCCTATGAAGAAAATCCCTTCCAGATCTGAACTTGTTTTTTAAAACCAACTTCCACTTTTATACTGAGCCAAATGAAAAAAAAATCAGATGGGTAGTATCCCTAATCATTTATGGCAAACTTACATTGAAAAATGGAGTCTTGTGCAAAGATCTTTGATGTGGTTGCAGTAGGTTTCATGCTCAAAATGGGAATGGCACAGCTATGTCAGCTACAAAGAAGCTTATTTGCAGGGGCATAGCAGTGGGTTAACCTCACTTATTAGTTTCAGGACCCCAACTCAGAGTGCTGAACAGTGTGGTTTGAAGAGATGAGTCCTCTGGAGCTGAGGACTCCTGGCACCATGTTGCCCAGAGTGGTAGAGACACTCTCACACATTTCACATGTAGACTGACGGGGGTCCTCTCCTTTAAAACTTCACTGCACCTGGATCTTAAACTGCAGTGTGATCTGCAATTAATAAAAAGCACAATCAAAAGATGGAAATGCTGCATCTCATTTCCAATTGTTCTCCAAATTCTTAGAAATCTCTGATGGATGTTTTCATTCACAATACAAAGACATGCAAGAATTAAAACTTGGTGTGAGTTCAAGAAGAATATAGAGGATGGTGCTGAACTAGTGCTTTGAGCTTGCTTTCATATACTGTACAGTGGTCATTGTGCCAGTAATTTATTTTAAAAGTCATCACATGCAACTCTCCAAATCAAGTCAACAACAGTCTCCACTATTATAACAGTTACTAATGTGTGTCATTTAAACAGCACTTGTCCTTCTCAATGCAGTTTGCAAATATTAATTCATGATCAACTGAAGAATAAGAGAATTCTGGAAGGAATATTTTAATTCATAATCTTTTACTTAATATTGATAGTGTTAGTTTTATTCCTGGCAGAATTATACGGATTAGGTTGAAATTTCTCCAGAATTATTTTGTCTCATTTCATATCCTTGCCACTCTGGGAAGCAATAGTAAAAATCTGAAATGTTATTTTCTTGAATAGCATCATTTTTTAATGTAGGTGTGTTTTGTTTTGTTTTGTTTTATGAATTTTTATCACTTCAGTACAGGGCTTTGTAGATATTGGTCAGAACTATGAAAGCAGGAACACACAAATGCACCTTGGACCACTGAAAAATTGTTCTGAAAAAATGTTCTGCACATAGCTGAGCAGCAACAGTAAGGGAGGTGAGGCCTTACCCCGGGCAGCTCTCCAAAGTCCACAATTGCAAGCTGTGAACTTGAGGGCAGATGGGAAGAGATGTGTGGACAAAGAGCTTACAAGGACAATTTCTACCTTGTAGATACTTCAGAAGAGCCAGGAAAATTATGGACCTGTAGAATGGGCTGTGATCCTCAATGATAACCTGGAAAGACACTGGCAAAAGGAGTACTGGGAAGATTTTATTGCCTGCTGCAGCCATTTTGGGCTACTGCTGAGACAGGGAATTGCTATAGGGTCTTCCCAAGGAAAATTCTGGTGCAGATAACAGCCAAGTGGCCTGTTCCTGCCCCCAGGATCTGCCAGGAACATAAAACAAATAAGGCGAGTTTTAGGGCTTAGGATTTTTTTTTTTCCTGTGTGTGGTCTTTATGCATCCTGACACAAAGAAAACTCGAAAAGCTTCTGCTTTGAGGCACACTGAACACACATAGGGCTGACTTAAATTTCCTTTCTTATATTAGATTTTGTGAAGATAAATTGGCTAGATGAGCAAGTGTTTTGATATATTTTCTGTCTGCTCACAGGACCTGCATTCGACATTCCCTCCTATCATTGAATAGATCCCCTTTAAGGGAAGAGAGTGATCTGGAGTAACATCAGTTTGCTGTAATCTCCACCTACATCTACCAAGACAGCAAATGTATATTTCTACCTCTTTGCATTGTTTATGTATACAGAACCTTTATCAGGTACTTTTTTTATTCATTTCATGACTCTCATGAATGATTTAGAAACCACATGAACTCAGCTGATTGATAACTTCAGAAAATATACCATTAATAACCTGCGAAAGATGTACTTTTTTTTCTGAGTAGTCTTGCACTGAATCTCAAATCCTTTGGAGTGGAATTCATGTGGAATTTTAGGTAAATGAGTCTTCTAAATAGAAGTTGTGTTATCCTGGCTTAGGCATTCTGAAAAAAATCCAGTATTTTAATGCAGAATTTTTACTTAAGTACTGCACCTCTGGCTTTCTATCAGGCGGTTTGACTTTGCGTTATTTTGCAAAACTGTCTTCCTTCAGCTGGAGCATTGTCTGATCAATACTGCTTCAGAGTCTGGTGTACATAGGTTTTTCCAGCTTCTATTCCCAGATCACAAAGTCATGGGCCTCCTTCATCAAGTCAAAAACTCCAGACAGGAGCTTTTTCTGAAATCTTTCAACCACAATGGAACATCAAACAAGGGACAGGCACTCACTAGAGCAGCACCCTTTCCCTGGCTCTTCTAGTGAGTTAGGCCATAATTGCACAATGCCTTTGGTTGCCAAATTAGAGCACAAAGATTCTTTTATTTTGTGGTTGTTACATGACTTAGTAGCCATTGCAAAAGATTCATACCTATACTTCTCCTGAAACCAACTGTTGCTCCATGCCACACATGCAATACTTATATTGTTTCTTACACAAATCTTTTTTCATCCTTCCCTGTTAACTGCTCAATTTAACCAAACTGAAGACTACTTTTTACAACTGTTGAGTTCCTTTCTCCCCACTCTTTCACATAGCTGAGAAAACAGGTAACCATGAGCAACTTTCAAACATTTCTTAACTAACAACATTTTTGTATACGAGCCAGCAACTGTGAATTCCATCAAAGTCAATTATTCTTTTATAGCACAAAGAAAATAATGTACAAAACTTAGCTATCCTGGGTATAGCAAATTTATAAAATACTCTTCAAAAGACTAAATGAAATGTTTAAGTTTTGTGGTTAAACATTTAATTGAAGTATGGCTGACAACTTGATGGTCTCATCTGAATGTTTGTTCAAACCTCGAGCATTCGTCATACTGTTCACTAAATACATACGTGTTTAGAAGATACTAGGCAAATAAGTATGGAAGGACTTCATGTTCTTTCTTCATTAGAACTGTCTGACAACAGCCCTGTTCCTGCAGCAAATACTACACCTGATCCTTTTGTCAATAAATCTACAGAACTTCACACACAGGGTCATTTCTTTTATGTCATAGTGGTAGAAAAATGTCAAAAGTCCATCTGTTGAATAATAAAAAAATAATAAGTAAAAAAAAAAATTAAAAGAACTTATTCAATGAAGTAGAAGGAAGAGACCTTGCACCCATATATCATATTTGACTGAGACTTAGATAAAAAAGAACCTATAGTGAGTAATTTTTCCCAGTAGGAAAATCTGAACCGCTTCTCTCTCAAGAGTGTCTGTAGAGAAAGTTGACAACAATACCAATTCTAAATTAAATGTTTTGTTCGGGTGGCTAAACTCAAGTAAGATGAATCAGGGCTCTGGTTCTGACAACTTTCTGTTGCTCATGTTATAAAGTAAGTTTTGGAAAAACAGTTGGAGTTCTCTCCTCTGATGAGCTACATGGGTCAGACCTCAAAAGAGAATAGGTCGCAGCTTCTAACTGCTACAAAACAGTATTTTTCAAGCTTTTGAAAGATTTTCCAAGTTAGGATTTTCAACACATTAGCCAGTACATATGCCAAACATTCCTCAGAAAAATTAATCACTCCAGTTTGTGAACACGATTTGAGTTCCTCTGGAAAGATGGTCTTAATTCTAGGAGTCAAAAATATGACCCTTAAGATCTATGTCCCTAAACTGGGGTGTAGTGTAACAAATGGTTATAAGGCTGATGGATACAAATCAGAAGTCCGTATGAGTTTATAAAGTTTTATTTTGGCCAACAAAACTCTGTATTCTTCTTAGAATTTTCCTATGTGAACTAGCCCTCAAAACAAAAGTCATCTTGAACGGTTATTTTGAAAAAAAATCTCAGAGACCTTCCCCCCCTCAGCTCCCCTCAGTGGTCTGTCTACAGATATTGCTATAATTCAGCATAACCTTTTAGATCATTAAAATGCTGGAGTTGCCTTAAGAAAGATCACAGTGTTCCTTGCCTCAAACACCTTGGCAGTGTTGATAGCACAGCTCGACACTCTGTTCCGCATACGGGAAGAGAGCGTAACGGAGGAGCTGCCATCAGTCATCAGTGTGCATGCAGAATGTGCCTGCTACAGGCACCTGCTTGAGCACAAACAATAGCTCAGTAACCCTGCGTACTGTTTTCTTCATATATACACACACTCTAAAAAAATAGAAACACCAGCTTTAGTGCCAGCCCAGACGTGTTTCTCTAAAGGTCAGTTTAATTCATCAGCAGTAGTTGAAAATACGCCAGTTGAAAAGATGCCTTTCCACTGGGTCTTTTTGCTCTGTGAACAAATGTTTCTTAGTGTTGAATACCTACATAAAGGGCAAGTTCTCCCTGCAGAACTGCACTGAGCCTGTATTACTGACTCTGGGCTCTCATTCCATATATAGACTTTTCTTTTGCACAGAAATAACAGTTTAAATCTAAAACTCAATACACTTCAGGAGGGACTAAGGACACGTGTCCCATTTTTCCATTGATATAAAAGTTGTGTTTTCTCCTTTATCATGATTTAATGCTAGCATTTTAGCAACATCTAACATCAGCATTCTGACCTACTGTCCAATAAGCATGTGTTATAGAGACACAGAGGGGATTTGGAGACCTAAGAAGACCATCAGCTGCTAAGGTGTAATGTAGAGGAGGACACAAACCTGATCACCTCATTTTGACTCTAGCTTCATATTGATGCACTGAAACGATGCCTGTGTATGACAGGGAGGTAATACACCAAAGGCACAAGGAGACAAGCACAAACTATCAGCAGTAAAAATAGGAAAGTTGGTAACATCATCTGCTTGGTATGTATGAGAAATGAGAAAGCTGCAGGCTACTCAAGCCTCTGGGTAGCTCAGAAAGATGAAGATGCCAAAGTGACTTTGAGTTTCATTCTGGGCAAAATATGGCAATGGTGATATCGATAGTAATATGAGAAGGAACTACATATTTATTTGCACATTCTTGTATACATTGGATGCCAGTGACATATAGACACATTGATTCATAATAACAAAGGATTTTATTTATTTTATGCATATATTTAATTAACTTCTTGGAATAATCAACATTTTCTGCAGGGTTTTGCTATAGACTTTTTTTTTTCAGAAAGTAGAGCTTTCAACTTAAAGAAAGTAAGGAAAATTTATCTTTATTAAAAATAATTGTTCTTTGTTTTTGTTGTATTGTTAATTTTTTTTGCAATTAGCAGAGCTTTACAAGAAGTAGATATGTGTAAGAGCAGTCAGGGCAAGCAGCAGAATATATAAAATAACTGTGGTAATAAGAACACCTCTAAATGTAACTGTTATGTGTGGAAGAGTTAAAAAGAAAAGTTTGCACTGAAGTGTGCCATTTTTCCAGTGGATAATAAGTAAATATGCCAACAGAATATCAGCTACAGAAAACAGGTGCCATTAGATTTAACCACACAGTTCTTCATATCAGAGGCTTAAATGGGCTACATGTTGCATAAGTTTCTATTTTCAAAGTGACACTCTTACAAGCAGCAGCATATCTCTAATTAAACTTACGAAACAGTGAAAGCAAGAGCTATTGAATTACATAGAAAATACTATTAATATTAAATTACCTACAGATGTAATTGCATGGATTCTCAGATACCACAGCTGATGGGCAGAGGATTGTATTGAGACATATTAAAATACTGCTTTGATGATTGAGTTTAATATCAAGCGAAACTGAGAATAATAACAAAAGTGTACTAATTTTATAGTTCCAAAATTGTGGATAAAAGAGTTGGAATTAACACCATTTTGTATGAAGCAGTGTAATAGCTGCTGAGAAGTATCTCTTCTGAAGTTTTAAGTGCCTTCTACCCAGGTTCCATGAATACATCAGGTTTCAGAGATCATTGCAAACTGCAGAGGTAGGAACCTAAGTTTTCTTAGAAAGGACTGAAGAGTGCTAAAAAAAGAAGGTTTAATTTATCACTCTGCTCAGGTCTCATTCTTACTAGATCTGTTTTAAACACATTATGAAGTAGGTATTTAAGGCACACAAGGATATTTAAGCGCATAAAGACCAATGAAAGGCACATATACCTCTATATCACTGAGCTGTTTCTTGAAACTCTGTAGAGAAAGAAGGTATCTTTATGCCACATCATTCCTGTTAAATATACCTATATACATATTTACCGTGAGCAAGAAACTACTCCCTACATGACTGCAAACAGCATGACATCAAACTAAGCATGCTACATGCACTGTGAAAAGCTGAGTGAGGAATTCGAGACTCAGAAAGCTTCAGGATGATGTCCTTCCATTCCTCATTTGACAACTGCAGCTAATGGCACTGTCTTGCACAGTACTTCCCTGAACAAAGCAGCTTTTGTCAAATAAATGGAAAAGCACAAGCCATTCAGCCTAAAATTAATGTGACCTTCTGACCATTTGCAATTCAGAAGCTACCTGCAGAAGTAGTGTAGAAACAAGATCAAGAACAAAAGGAAGCAACTGAAGAGATGTAAAGGGCTATATTTGACAATTGCACAAAAGAATTACAGAGAAATTATTTCTCTGACTCAAAACAAAAGGATTTTATCTGTTGGTAAACTTAAATAATGCTAACCTAAACCAAATGTTCATTTACTTTCTAATTCCCCATCCTTGCTCAACCTTAGTTTCATATGAGTTCGATGGACAGCTCAGAAACTTTGGGACAAAGCAACAACTATGATTTGTCTGAAAGCCTTTGTACAATTTTTTTTACCCCACCATTTTCATCCTGTAATTGTTTTCCTATTTTATATATATATTTCTGAAGCCATGGACACAGTTTTGTGCTACAGCTTTGTGACACACAAGGGGGCATTCAGGAGGTGGAATCTGGGACGGGTGACCCAGGAAGAACAGAGAGACAATATTCAAACATACAAAGGTGGGGCTGGTAAAACCAAAGCCCACCTAGAGTTGAAGTCCATCTGGCAAGAGACATAAGGGGTGACAAGAAGGGATGGGTACATCATCAATAAGAGAAGTCAAAGAAAAATGTGAGCCTGCTGCTGAGTGGGTCAGGAAAGCTGTTGAAAACAGTCACAGAAAAGGCTGAGGTCTTCTTCACCTCAGTCTTCACTGGTTAGACTGCCTTTCAGGACTCCCAGGCCAGTGGGAAAATCTGGAACAAGCAAAACTCACCTACAGTGGAGGAGTATCAAATTAGGGAATATTTAAACAAAGTGAGTGGACAGATGCAAGTACAAAGATGCACCCATGAATGCTGTGGAGGCTGTCCAATGGCTGCCCAGAGACATTGTGGAATCTCCACCCCTGGAGACATTCAAAAACTGTCTCGACATGGTCCTGGACAGATGGGTCTAGGTGACACTGATGAAGCAGGGAGATTGGAGGAGGTGATCTCCAAAGGCCTCTGATATTAGTGATTTTGTGATTCTGTGACAGTTACAGTTATAGAGATGAGTTTTCCAATTTTTATGTTTGTATTTTCCATTCTTTTTTTCTCTCCACAGAGAGGCCAGTGACCTTAGACCTCCATGACAGCTTAAGTAATGTTTTTGTACCAACAATTTACATCTTTCAGCTTTGAATTAATTGACATATTCATGTTTTTCTGCCTCCTTTGTGTGCATCTTAAGAACATAAACAAAAACAAAAAACCAAGCAAACAAAAAAATCATTAAACAAAAAAACCCCAAACAATGCCTGTATTTTTCTTTGCAAGGGGGTAGTTATTAAAATTTTTTTCTTCAGCAGGAGAAATATCTGAAAATAGCAAGCAGTGAGCAATCGCAAGTTCAACTCTTGAAAGCGTCTTTTTGCACCTAAAACCCACTTCATGAACAGAAATAGATGATGACCATTCCCTGGCTGGAATATGAGCATCCTTTAGTGATGAGTTACCCTGTAGGAATCCTAACAAGGCAATTGAAAACCTAGATTGAAAATTCTTATGAGTAGGTTTTGGTTTCATTGCTTTCTTTGATTCTTTAGTATACCTTTATTCATATGTCTATTTATACTTGCGAACATGTCCTGGAATAACTTTACCACTATGCTACAACATCCCCATTGTAAATACTTTCCAGCAGGAACAAGAGAATCCAGTTTCCCAGCCAAGAAACCAGACTTCGGCAGGAAGTGATCTCAGTAGGCATATCCTTCATTTCTGGAGTTATTTACTTGAGCCAAAAGTCAAACAAGGACACATCTAAGCATACAAACTAGAGTAAATGAAATGTTCTACAAATTAAAGAAAATTAATTTTAAAAACAAAACAAAAACAAACAAAAAAGCAACGTATAAAATACATTATGTTCTCTTTCTTTTGTTGAGGAGACACACTTCTGCAATTAAAATAATAAACTTTTCTAATTTACATACCGGACTGATAAAGCCCCATTTAATTCTGAAAGTGCTCCAGATATCTATTCTGTTTTAAGTACATGTATGGATTAAAGGGTGTGTTAAAAAAAAGGTGTCTGTCTTCAGATGAAGAAGGATTATAAAACCTTATGCAATGGAACAACGTATTGTAACACATACACTGAATTTGTGCCAGCAAGCAAAGAAAACCCTTTCTTTGCCTGCTCTTTACACCCAAAGGAGTATGTGAAAGGCAAGTAACAGAGGATTTGCCAGTGACACATGGAAGTCACAGAACATATTCTTATCTTTCTAATTTGTGAATGCTAATTTCACTGTTTTGCTAAGACCTGAGGATATCAATCAGGGCCTTGTAGATGCCTGAAAAATTTTAATGATTTTTTTCAAGTTCCATGATTACAGTTATTTTCCCTTAGACAGTTATTTATTTAGTACTTACGATGGAAAGATACGTAACATATGGTGGCTGATACTTTGTGATTTTATATTTGCTGTATGGCATTCACCTCTGAATAAAGCATTGTCTGTTTCCTTTCCTTTTTTGTACTGCAAATAGTATAGCACCTGAATATACTGGAGAAAATAAGAGAAAGCTCTTGACAACATCTGCATGAGATTTATTGGTGTTATCACTTCCATGTCTCAGGCACAGAGATGTAATTGTTACCTAAGCAAAAAGTTTATTTTCATCTAGCCTTCAGTTAACTCCTTACTCTACTCTCCTCATAATTTCTACCCCTCCTTTAATTCTTCACTGTTGTTCTTTCGGAACATTGGTGCATCCTACCTTTCTAATCAGCAATACAGGATATAAAAGATATTCATAGCCATTTTTCCATACCTAATATTACAATATTCCCTGAAAGCTGCAAGATATGTATATGTAACTGTAAGTAAAATTATTCTCAAGCCTTCCAGTCTTGGACTTAAGCATGCTCAGTTCAAATAGAATGTTCAGATAGTGTCTCTACACTAATAATCTCTACTGGGAATTTAGCTCTAATGAACATCTGAGGTTTAAGAAGGCTCACTATTTGATCTGCTATTCCTAGATGTGGCAATAAGTGCATTTCTGACATCAGAATGACCTCACTGTGTTTGTTACCAGACAGAAAATATAAGGTACTTACTAGCAGTTCTGACATTGACAATTAAATGAAGTTTTCCTGTCCTTAAAACATATTCAGAAAAATCACATTACATTGAAATTTCTTCCCCATTCCCTCAACAGTGAAATTGCACAGTAGGGAACATTTCAGCCTAGACAGTTAAAGTTTGTCAGCCTTATAAGCAAATGAAAACTAGAATGCCACAGTGGAAAGTATTGGCCAGCTTCACAGGGCTTCTGTGTGAGTTGTCCATAATACATAATGAAGTAACTAGAACAAAAAAGCTGGTAAAACATATAAAGTGTCAGAAAAAAATAGAACTTCCTGGCAAGTATAAAGAAAGTCAGAAGAGAGAGAAGAAATGGATAAATACATTTTATTGAAATATGAAGTATGAAAAATGTTCCCAGTTGGAACATTTTTATTTTAATTCATTTTTCTAACTAATTTTTGATCCACCATTAGTCTCTAACGTTTCCCTTTCAGGCTTTATATCCTTTTTGAATATGTCATGCCTAATAATGACATTTTTTATTAACACGCTTAATCATTACAACTCTTTAATGAACAACCGTTCTTTCAAAATATTAACCAAGTCATGGCAAAAATTTCCAAACATGTTAAGAAACAGAACAGGAAAAGAGGAAAAATATATTGTACTAATTTTAAGCATGACTTGCTTTTTTTATAATTAATGGGCAGAAAATTACTTATAAAAGTGTAGCAAAAAAGGCTGGCAATATTACAATGTGTGAAAATACTGACTTGTTCTATAAGCACTTGTCTCTGCTGCTGGGTAGTAATATCTTGAGCATTAAGACTTATGCAAATGCAAGGTTTCTTTTGACTTCCATGAATCTGATCAAGGCTCTTAGTGATGGGGAACTCATATATGAAGTAATCTTTCCCACCAAAACTTTCTAATCTGAAACATTTTGAGAGTTACTCAAATCTCACACAAATCTGTTGAGAGTAGATACCAAAAGGGTATTTTAATCCCTCATGTAAGGGAAATTAGTACATATTCAGAAAATTAAAATAAAATTTAAAGTATAATCAAAATAAAATAAAAACAGAAACAAAGCAAATCTATATGCAAATACATTTTTTCATGTTATTAAAATGGTTCTTTATTAAAATTTGTCTATTTCAAGTTTTGTCCCTTTGAAGGCTTAGGACTTTACTACAAATTAAAATATTTTTGCAACATCAAGAGTCATACCTGTACTAGTTTTAATCTGGTTAGTACAGATAACAATAGCAATCAAAATGAGATCATATTATTTACAGAAAAGTCTGTATATAACTGCCAAGGGCTATAAGAAAATATCTATATATTTCCCTTCTGCTGAAGTTTGTGTTTTTCATTATTACTAAATTAAAACCAGTAGTCTGTCTATACAGATATCATACTCTTGTGTTTACAACAAAGGTATACAAAAGGACTTGTCTGTGGGTATGACAATTCATTTCAGCTATGGTCCTTCCTTCTCTCTACTTTCTCCTGAAGGCTCATCAGATACCTGACAAGAACAAGCTGCAGATGTAGTGTTCTGACTCGGGCTGTTTGCTTTCTAATACTTTAGGGGAAAGTATGGTCTCTATTCCATCACGCAATTTAATTTCAAATACTGCTCTCACATGATTTGCAGTGAACCCAAAGGACTCAGTGGAACAATGAGCTGCAGAAAGACAGTTACTAAATACAAGCTGCTATCTCCATAATAATAATTGTGTAATTGTGATTAAATTGCTGTTGAGAAAGAACATGATCAGGAACAAACTCCAGATATATTTTAGTAACAACCTGCTACCCCTGGCTACTCTTTTCCATACAAACAGAAAGAAGACAACAGCCTTCACATAAATATGTATACATGTATGTGGCACTACATCAGACTAAGTTCAGTGTTCCCATATTCACACATTCAGCCATATGGAAAAAGAATATGGTCTTAAGAAAGCTCCATTGGAGTTTAGGAGGCCTACCATGGCAAGAAAGATGGCTTACTGTGCTCTAAGTCCATACAGAAAAGTTGTTCCTTTGAAGACTTTGAAGCCTCTGTGCATAAGGCATACCAGGAGAAATCAGGGCTTCACTTTCTAGTGGAAGCAATTACTACATATAATGATACTTTATCACCTTGCAATATATACACTCATTATTTCTATTAATTATTGTTGTATTAATTCAGAACTCTGTTTCTTTGGGAAATTTTAATGTTTGATATCAATTTAAGATGGAACTAAAATCTATGTTCATTAAAGTATTACATATTAAAAGCTACCTTTTCTAGAAATAGTAACTTGTTATACATCTAATAAATTATTTAATATATGAATTAAACATATATACAGGCAGAAAAGGTAAGACTAGACTTCAATCCTGAAAGAAATTAGTGATGTTAACTAATTAAAATCTGAATGCACAAGCATAAGAAAATATCAAGACAAAAAATCAAACAGCCCGAATAGGGGAGCTAAATAAAAAAAAAAAGTTACCCAAGAATTAGATTTCTGGTAACTAAACTAAAATGAAGAAGAAGAAAAAAAATAATAAAAAAAAAGACATTTACATCCTGTGGAAAACAAGATAAACAAGATACAAGATCTCTAAAACTTTAAGGATACATATGAGACAAGTTCACTTAAAGTATTCTTGAAGCCAAAAGCAACAAAAATATGGGGCATGGGTAAGACCCTTGTAGAAGGATGCCTGACTTTTAACTTTTCCTCAAATAACTTTGGCAACTTGGCACTAACATTAGTTCTTAGATGAGATCATATGTTTCTATCCAACTAAGTAGTCTTCCTGCAGATTTAACTGGGCAGTCAGAGGACTGCCTATACAAAAATCTACATTTGGTCTAAATTAGACATGGCACCACCAAGAATCATGACACATTTGTCTAGCCAGCAATAAATTTATAGCAGTCATAGAGTCTCTCTTCCCCAGTTGCACTTGTAAATACTTCCTTTGGCAGTAGACTGTGAAAAAAAGCCATACTCTGTGCTCTTAACCTGATGATGAAGTCGTACCATACAGAAGGATATCCTATCGACCTTCCTATTAAAAAATAAATAAGTAAATTCACAAAAGTATGCAAAGCAGGACATCTGAATTATATGCAGTTTGCAGCTGGGGAAAAAAAATGTATTTACATCAGTCTCGCTGAGACTGACATTTAAACCTGGTCTACAAGAAGTGTCACCACTAAAATTTATATCTTTCCCAGATAGAAAAGGCCTAAGTTTTAGTAAAAAAAGGAGTCATTTATAGTTTGGGTGGAAACCAGTTGTTACTCATTATTATTATGGTTATGACTCAAAGGGGAAAAAGTCCTCCAGACAAGATTCAATGATATGGGTGGAGCTTTCCTTTGAATTTTTGGTTTGTTTGAACTCAGTAATCAAAGCAAAACTTGGGGGATATGAATCCACATTAAATGAAAAAGCTAATGTGGATATCCTTTGAGCCGATTTCTTAAAATTGCACTGCTTTTGCTATAAAGCTCAAAAAAAGAAAACTATTGTAAAAATGCCCAAAATTCAGAATAGAGTGGAGCCATTTCTAAAAAACTTTCTGGAATGTTAAAAAAAGAATTCCCCAAGTCACAGAATACTATAATTCAATAAGTTATTTATTTGCCACACTGTAAGACACAGCATGTCTCCACTTCTCACAATTCACTTGGAGCATACAGAAGAAACACTTTACTGGACTAAGAGTCAAGCTAAGTTTCAGTTTTGGGGAAATATTTTGGATTTTTAAGCCATTAAACCAAAGTCTAGAGGAAATTGATAGCTATGTCTGAGCAATCCTACTCCATGTTTTCCTCAGAAATTTGCATCTCTCCTATGAACCTGAGTGCATATTAGAAAATCACTCTCAACATGCTTTATAACTATAATATAAATTTATTTCTACTTAAATTACACCAGAGGTGGCATTAGAGGTATTCAGTTTGAAAATCAATTTCCTTTTATTCCTATTTAAATTACACCAGAGGTGGCATTAGAGGTATTCAGTTTGAAAATCAATTTCCTAATTGTCTCTCATTGAATGTTGGTTCATCATGTGAAGCATTCTAAGTGTGAGAAGCATCTTATCTGTGGAGGACAACAAACCTAGACAAAATTATGGCTCAGGGGTGCCCATCTGGCCCTTGGAGCTCTCATGAGCATTCTAAAGACAGATACCAGCTGAGGATGAAGTGTTCCTGAAATGTATCTGGTGTGGCAGTCATGCCACCAGCTCTAGCTGGCTTGCTCCACATGGCTGGCTCTCTTCAGTCACACAACTTGCTAATGTCACAATAGTAAACTTGATTTTATACACTAAGCCAAACAATTTTTCTACCTTTAATTGGTAGGAAAGATCTTTTAACTGTAGCAGTCTAACACCTTCTCCTAATCACTAATTTTAAAATAATTTTACATAAAATTAATGTTTCTGTTTCTTACTAAATGCCCTGAATTATTCTATGCAACATGGTGAAATAACACAGTTGGTACAGAGCTACCTGGGCAGACACTGTGCCTGGAGCAAGAATCTCAACTAGTGTCAGAGGTCAACTGCTCTATACCTATCCCTGAGAACATCAAGCAGATTCATTTGTCCGAGAAGTGAAAAGGTACAGCTTTACCAGTTTATAAAGACTGTTTGGAAGCAAATGACCTTTAGATTTTTAGGTTTTAATTTGACTGGATAGACGAGAAGAAAGTAGTTTTCAATAAACATAAATTGCCACAAAAGTCAAAAGAAATCTCAGGCTGAGAAAATTCCCTAAAAATCAGTGATTGTGCAAGATGCATAGGGCTGTTCAATGCAGCTATGTAGGAAACAAAAGATTATTTTGATTAGATAAGTTTGGTTCTCAGACTGATCTTAACATTAAAAGAATGTGATTAGAGAGACTGTAATCTTTTTCTGTCTTCATTGTTTATTTCTCCATCTGTGAAATAGATGTATGTATGTATTTTTTTATTTTCCATCATTATTTTTTGTATATTTACAGTTATATGAATCTATAGAGCTTCTTTGGCTTTGACTTTATTTCATTTAATCTTAATTTTCCTCCTTGGCATTGTACCTGTCTCTTCCTTCTTGTTATTTCTTTTCTCTTCTGCATGTCTATCCAGTTTCTCCTCTCATCTACTTACTCATTTCAAACTTTCATCCAGCCATTATCAATCTTTCCTCCTCATTCAGATACATCTGCATGTTTCCTATTTCAGCATCTGGATCCATTAAATCTCTTGCTGTACATTTCTCTTCTCTCTATGTGAGATCAGATGCAGCCTCTGATGGTGGCAGAAAAACAGGAAAAAAAAAGTCAAGAAGAATGCTTCAGGCTACTAGACAGCATTTTTGTCTGCCTTTCTTCAGAGAGTATCTATTCATCTGAGATTGATTAAGAAAGATAGATTCTCTTAAGCAGTAATGACAGATCCTTGCTTGGGTTTTTGCATTCTCATAAGCAGCTAAATATATTGATGTATGCAGACATGCATGTCTTCTGAGTGAACAGTGATGAATATTTCCATATTTTACTGCATTGAAGCAGAAGGTTGTTTACAAGAGGTTGTTAGTCTACTGAAGTTATTTTCCCCAGCATCCTTCAATGGAGAGATACATTCCTCTGTAAGAGACTTGGAATGTTTAAGTGAAATTACATTTTCTCAGCATGTTTTATTTGATCTGTGAGATAAAACCTGCAATCAAAAAGAAAAGGTCATTTTCCCCCCCTCAGGTACACCATGGATAACCTTATGCTGCATCTTGACACTGTTCAGTCTTGTGATACTGAAATGCTTGTTGGTTGAGGGATGGGGCTTTTTTTTGGTTTTTGGTTGTACCAGGAAGCTGATCAGCCCAAACTCACAATATCACAATCTGGCGATCTGGTTGTGCCACCACAGACAGGGTGGCAGGAGGCTCAGCTATAGGCAACATAAAGGGAAACTGTGGTGTCACATCCTGATGGCTGCCTACAGTTAGGTCACTGATGAAGGCATCAGCTCTGAGAATACAGGGCTGGTTTTCCAGACTGACCACAGAGGGATTCTAGAAAGTCAAGCATGCTGGTCCCATGTTAGGTTTTGTCATTGCTTCTACTTTTCACTCAGTGTTTATGACCTCTTTCTAAAGTACATAGAGGAAGTCTCAGAAATAGAAGGAGATTAAATAAGTGTTCATTCAATTGAAATATTCATTTAAAAAATATTTCAGACAGAAAAGTAAAATATGTTAATGTATTTCATTTCAGTAGCATAATTAAAACTGCTAAGTTAAGCAAATAATGGCAAAAATATTTTCCAGTAAATTATTTATTAAAGATTACAAATTTCACCAGCTTAAAACTATCTAATGCTGAACATGTATTACACACATCTAGAGAGAAGAAAGGTGTTGGATATTTCATCAAATAATTGATAGGTGAAAATAACAGAGAGCATTTGTCACCTAGTTACTGTAAAACGGTGACACGTTTTTTAGCATTTTTTCTTTTTTCTCCAGCTGAATCAGGCAAACCACATTCAATTTTCATCTTTATTCTTTAAGGAATTTGCTATGGTTTATTTCCTTGTTCTGCAGCCAAAAGTAGAAAGGAATAACACAGAAGTTCTTTTTCATAAATATTTTCTATTTGTTTTATTTATTTGTATAGGTTCTCTCTCTACTGAAAAAGCACATTTACTTCAGTTAACCCAATATTCAATTTAGGAAAGGTACAATCACTCCAGCTGAAATCATGCTGAAATCGGGAAACTTTCTTGTTGTCAAAATCAATAAAAGAAGTCTTTAATATTTGTCTATGGACACAATGACAGCACAAAAGCCAAATGTGTGCTGACATTGCTCAACAGTGAACTTTCCAATCCAAGTGCTAATAGAAGTCTGGTATGGGTTTGGTTTTCAAAATACAATAAATATTAGAGGTCATCTTCTCAGGTAACATAGTCACTATAAATGACAAATGACATGCATGAAACAATGTTCTTTCTCACTTGAAAAAATTCCCTGTCGTATTTACATTTTGTTACCAAACTTTTTCCTTAGCTTCAACCTGTATTCTTCCACTTTTCAAAGTGAAGAGGACCGGAGATTTTTTATTTATTCATTACAAAATATCAAGAAGGATCTGTTTGACAAGTATTTGACTTTCCACAAACCTGATCCATATATGCCCATAATGAAAGCACTTTTACTGCCTTCAAAAATTTTTGACTGCAATACTGCAATAGCCTTGGTAGCAAGTGACCATGACATGGTGGAGGGGATGGACACTTGGGAGAACTATAGGAATGTTGTCAGAGAATGTATGAAGGAAACAAGAGAGGCCAGAGGTCTCTTAGAACTAAAAGTTATCAGGAAAGTTATCAGGAGCAGTCAGCATGGATTTACCAAGGGGAAATCATGCTTGACTGCTGTGATAGGCTTCTATGATGTTGTGAATGAATGGGTAGATGCAGGGAGACCTATAGTCTACCTTGATCTTAGCCAGGTTTTTGACAGAGTCTCCCATAACATCCTCTAGAGCAAGCTCAGGAAATGTGCAATAGAAGAATAGACAGTGAGATGGATTAAGAACTGTCTACAAAATAGTGCCCAAAAAGTGGTGATCAGTGGTGCAGAGTCCAGCTGGAGACCTATAGCTAGTGGAGTCTCCCGGGGATCAGTGCTGGGTCCAGTCCTGTTCAGCAAGTTTATCAATGACCTTGGTGATGGGACAGTGTCTTCTCAGCAAGTTTGCTGATGACACAAAGCTGGGTGGGGTGGCTGACACCCCAGAAGGCTGTACTGCCATTCAGAGGGACCTAGACAAGCTGGAGAGTTGGGCAGGGAGAAATTTAATGTATTACAGCAAGTTTGCATCTGGGAAAGAACAACCCCAAGTACCGGTACTGGCTGGGGACTGACCTCTTAGAGAGCATCACAGAGGAAAGGGACCTGGGAGTTCTAGTGGACAGAAAGATGACCATGAGCCAGAAATATTCTCCTGGGGCCAAGAAGGCCAATGGCATCCTGGGGTGTATTAGAAGGGATGCGGTTAGCAGGTCAAGAGAGGTACATTTCCCTCTCTACTCTTCCCTGGTGAGGCCACATCTGAAATATTGCGTCCAGTTATGGGCTCCTAAGTTGAAGAAGGACAGAGAATACAACCTTCCAACCCCTAACTTTATATGATTCTATGATTCTATTTATATTTTCTGAAAATATAATACAAGTGAAGAAACAGGAATTGCTTTAATAGCAGCAATCCACTAAAACTTCCTGAAACATGACATTCCTTCTCTTTATTTCCTTGAGGAAACAACCACAGTCCACTGCTTGTCTATTTATGTCTGCCTACAGTGGGATGGAAAACATGGCCACTCTGGGTGACTGTGCAATAGAATTATACATATCTTGGCTTGCAACTAGTCCTCAAGATGCAGAACACATGGTTCCCTTTTCTATTAAATTGGATGCACTCCCTCATATACACTAGTATTTTAATTTTTTTTATCTTTTCATAGTAACTACAAATGGGTGTAAAGGAGAGCAAGTGTTCTTCAGTGTTGTCTGTCAGTGCTTTATGCTTTTTCTCTTGTTGCTACACTTACTACCATTTTTTACACATTGAACAAATCCTGAAAGAAAATGAAAAAACGTGAAAGATTCATACCATGATCCATAACTGCAAATGGCACTTTCTATAGCCTTGTGTCCTTTTTTTGAACACAGAGAACATGCTTGTAGGGTAGAGGTAAAGCACAAAATATACACACTGTGAATGGATACCTTCTGCTTATTCCAGTCCTAAAAATATTTACTTTTACATTATTACACCTATTATGAGGTCATTTTGTCTGCATTAAATACAAGTAGAGACAGAGCAGAGCAGGTTATTCTGGAAGATTTCAGTTATAGAATAGATTTTGTCTTTAGGTTGATGGATCACCTCTATGTTTTCTCATCCAGCATTTTACATTGATATAGATATCCTGATACACTTTCATGGGGTAGTGAGAGATGATATCTCAATACTCCTGGTATCTCAGTACTTGTTTATTACCCCTTTAACGCATACCTTTGTGGCTAAAGAGTTCTGTGAATATCATATGTACTACTTCATCAATTCTGGAAAAGAAAAACAGCAAAGAGTGAGATCTGAAGTCCTGTAAATGAAGATACGCCAATAATAAACATTAAAAAACCATTAGCATTTCCACAAATTACGTTAGCTTCAGAAATCTGATCTATCTGGATGAGAAGACATCTGAATTAAGGAACATGTAACTATGGCTAGCCAAATCATTAGAACTCAGATTTCTCCCTTCACCTTCCCCAAGCAATTCCCAGTATGTCACTTTAACTCAACTGTTTTCTTCAGTTACAAGTTGATTACCCTCCTACAGGTTAAATCTGCTTATATCTTGAATTAATAAACATTCATAATTCCTGAAGGCTGGTGTCTTCTCCAGTACCCTACTTTTCATTTACAGCTGGTCTTCCTCCTAAGTCTATTGCTGACTGCTCACCCAGCAGAATGAAAATCTGTGGTTTTATAATAATACAAAATACATGGGTGGTAATCCATTTCAAGGGGTAAGATAGGATGAGCTAGCAGTGCAGTGTCTCCTATTAGAGCTCACCATCACTTAAAATAAGAAAAAGGTACAAAGCTGTATCTTAAAGCTCCTTTTCAATGAATCAAGTATTATCACAGTTGGAGAACTTATGTTTAAATATATATATGAAGAAGAAAATTAGTAGCTGCAAAAGATTAGTTCCAGGCACTTAGTGAGCCTTTATAACACTCTCTCTGCTGGTATAAATATTGGTCTACAAAGACCTTCAGATTTTCTTTGAGTGGATTATTTGGTTGATTTTTGCCATTCTTCTATGGAAAATAAAGGCCTGAATTATGTCTATCTTAGCAGGTTCCCACCTGTGAAGCAGCAGCATGGTTGGTTGGTAGTGTACTGCAAGCACTAATTTTTCTGATATTGAAAAACTCTTAGTTCAGTCATTCCACTGTGTGACACCAGTTCATGTTGCTCCTGGGCCTGTTCTGTCATGTCTAGGGGTATGTAGAACTAGTAACCATAAGATGATATAAGCAATGGTAATATAAATCATGCTGTGCTACAGTAAATGGATAATTTCTATGCTTATTGCTGTATCTTGTCCCAGTATAACCTTTATCCTGAAAAATCTTAAATATCTCATCTATAACCACAGCAGACAAGCTGAACTTTCCCACTGAGACAGATTTTTCAGGACAGCCCACGAAGAATGTACCATATATTTCAAGAATGCATTCCCTTGCCTCTGCTATTTTATGTGCACCTTAGGAAGCTACGATAATTACTGTGCTCATCAGCTGCAGTAATTGTAGGGAAGAATGTTCATATCAAACAGAGTTCGCTTTGCTATGGTAAAAGAGCAAGTGATAACAGTGTGGACCATTTTGGAACAGGGATCCCCAGTTAGAGATCTGAAGCACCTGCAGGTGCAAAGGATTTTTTCATCTCACTCCCTCCTTGAAATAGCTGTGCTAGAACCAAAGTCCTCTCCTAACACCAAAAAAAAGTCAACAATTTTGTGGGAAAAAAGCCCTTAACTTAAAACAAGCCCAATGAAACTCCCAGCCATAC
Source organism: Florisuga fusca (assembly GCA_038090715.1). Classification (NCBI taxonomy): domain Eukaryota; kingdom Metazoa; phylum Chordata; class Aves; order Apodiformes; family Trochilidae; genus Florisuga; species Florisuga fusca. The sequence goes on along the minus strand of JAAWXA010000007.1, from coordinate 29,456,070 downwards.
AGACTGTAACAGACTGTCTAACTCTGCACTGCTTCTTGTTAGAGCTTCATTGCTGTAATCAAAATAATTTACAAATAAAATTGCCTGGGACTGATACAAATGCCTCTTTTCATCTTTTTGGCAGTGTAATGCATCCTGAAAGCAAGTGTAAATTATAATGGAATGCAGGTGCTAAATTTAATAATATTCACACCCACTTTAAGGATTCTTCATGTTAAGAAAGCTACAGAAGAAACTTAGGCTTATCTACTTTTAGAAGTTATTCCAAAATAAAGCAGAGTGCCACTTTTAAAGTGCAGTGGTCATTCTGAAGTAGCTCCCTGTGCGGGAACTCTTATTCTCCAGAGTGTTTCCTCTTTTCCTCTTTCAAATTTAACTTAATCCACTTGAGATAACAGAAAAAGGCTCTCACTGCAAGATATTCCAGTCAATTTCCCAGTGTAGCTTTTTTACTGTAAGTGCAATCAAACCTAGTGGCTTAAAGTACTGGATTTAATGGTCTGTTCTAATGTTAGGACTTCCAGGAATAATGGAAACTGGCATTATGAGCAATAGCACAGAAATAGCAGAAGTTAATTTTCAGAGACACATAGCCATGTTTTGCTCATTTGAGTATGGAGTCCACAGCATAACTTCATTTGGAAAGAGTTGCCCTTGTTGTCTATCATGGATATTTTTAAGGAGTACTGTAAGTGTGGTTATTTGCTGGGAATCCTTTCACAGCAACCCATTAACAAGCTTCCAGCCTTGTCCACAACCGGACTTCTATTTTCCTTCTTGTTCTGTGGCTAATGTTTCCTCAGTCATACTGATATGACAATTTGTATGGCCATGCTGCAACAGAACTGTAATGACAACGAATTAAATGTTGTTTTTATGATTAAACATGTATTTAGGTTAGATTCTTTTTCTTCAGTGGATTATTTTGTAGGTGTGGTTTAGATTACAATCCACAAACACAGTGAATTTGTAAAACTGGGTAGCTGGTAACCTTGGCCAAGATGGGTGTGTGAGGACCATGGGAACTGACTACGGTTGATAGGATCCTCTTGAGTTTTCCCCATGGAAAGCTGCACTGTTAGTGGTAAGACAGCCACAAAGTATAAGCAAAGAAACTTCTCCAACAGACTGAGCCTTGAAAGCTTTGCCTTCTGTGTTTACACCTAGGTACCATTTTGTTACCCCAGTTTAAACAAGGGAAGTGATCACTGTGCCATTGGGAAATGGGCACAAATCCAAAGTATCGTGGAAAGCTAGCTTGCTCTTGTTTTTGTTTCAAGTTTTAGTTCATCCAGCTTTTATGAACACAAAGTTAGGGCCAATAGTGCTCAGAGCATTTGGGATATGAGCTCTACTGCTGGCCATACATGCTGGCAGAGCTTAGGGAAAGCCACATCTCTGGCTGAGCTTCTGAATGGCATTTGACAGCCGCAGGCTTCATTCAGATGAACAAGGCAATGCTTTCTCCTGGTGTTGTGCAATTTATGAACAAGTGGGATTTTTAGTCACTACTTTTATGTAGTCATCTGTTACTGCACATGCTCTAAACCACATGTTTTCATGTTGCTGGTGTTCTGGTAGTATTATGGATTAACACAAGAAGAAGATTAAACTCGCAGTAACAATTGAACTTGGTATCAAATTTGTTCCTGGTTCTTGGTGAATTACTACAGGATGAAAACTGGGTGTAAAATGCTTCGTTTCACTGGAGACAAAACATGAAAAATTTTGCAACTAACAATCTTGGGAAAGATTCTCAGTTTTGTGTCTCCATATTCTGATATTGCAAAGCAGCAACTTTTTTTTTTTTTCGAGTGCACAGCCATAGAAATCCCAAGTGGGAGAGTAGAACTGGCTGTACTTATAGTAGACATACATATAGTACTACATTTACATATACAACATGAGCATTCTGGGGATTTGGAGAAGACCTGCAGCTAGATCTGTTGTGAATCTTTGGTCCTTGAAAGCTTAATGCAACAAAAAGTTCTGCATTGCAACTGACATAGAAATGATCTTCATCACTATCAAGGATGAAAAATCCACAGGGCAGTTGAAAGTCCTTTAAAATCCTTTACGGTTACAACTGGGAAGAATATAAAATGATCTTATTCTGTAATACTAGATTATTTTAACCATGACAATGTACTTTATTCTGATATTGATTAGGTTCTTAGATGGAACTTCAGTGTTGTTTGGTTTTTTTCTTTACTTCTCTTTAAAGTTACTTTTCTTTAAGACAAAAGTCTCGGCGTTTACAGATGAGCTGATGAGACACAGAGAGGCTTCAATATGACTTTTTTTTTTTCAGGCAGATCTAACTATATTTATATTTGTATTCTCAATTTGAGGAAAATATAAATTGAACCATAAACACACCATAGATTTTGAAAAGTCAAATTCAATACTGAACATTCTTTCTTTTTTTTTAAATTATTGGTCAACTGACCTTACTTATTGCTCCTAAAATTATTTTATAACTGTTCTTTCATTATAATAAAATAATGCATCTTTTATAAAGATAAGATACAAACCCATTCTTTAAGAAGTCAGATGATATGAGTATTTTCACTTTTTGCTTCTTTTTTGAACCTCTAAAAAGACTTTCAGCATTTTTGTGACTTAAAAACTTCTAAATACAAGTCTATATGACTCAATGTAGACTGAGCTTTTCTTTCCATCAATGCTTATCCAAGTCTGGCTGAATGGTTAAATATTACACTTCTAAATACTACATAGCATGGATAGCCACCTGTGTGTACCTATGTACTCTTTTATATCATTGATCTGATGCTATGGACTGCAGATGCTGCTCCTATTAGTCAAGACGCATTTCAGTTCACTAATCTCAACTCTTTTTTCGGGTGTTCTGTTACTTGCTCTGATGTTAAATTACATTAAGTTTTTACTGTCAGGAATGGAAGAGATTATGATTCCACTCACAGACACACATTCTTCTATTTACTTATTTTTAATGAAATTATCTTGATATTTTTATTTCTCAAATCTAACGGTTCTAAGATTATGACTCTCTTCCTGTAGCTTTACATATTTCTGAGAAAAATGGTCTAGATTTTCAAAACTTGTAGCACTTGAGCAAGTGAAAATCATTCTACTGGTTCTGGAAGGAGTTTGTGGCTAAGAACAGCGAATCTGAAATACAAATTGTAATGATTTAGAAGTGGTTTATTTCGTTGGTTGTGTATTTGGAGATTTTCTCACAAAACAGTAAACACACAAGTTTAATTTCCATTTTCAGAAAGAAAAAAATCTCAATAGTGCTCAATGTTTGTGTCTTCCTTGCTCTTTTTTGTTGATCATATGCTTTGACTGAGCTAACAAAATGCAAGGAAGTAACACAGGCTTCATAGCTATGGTACACTCTAATAATTTGTTGTCTGTTTAACTGAGCCTTTTTTTTTCTCTAAATATGTGCAGATGAATGACATGCAACCACATACGTCATTCAAGTGGCCAGATGAGATAAACATAAAAAGTCAAAAAGATATGAGTGTCTATCATCAGATATTTAATTATAGAAAATAAAGATTAAATCAAAATTATTGTAAGGCAAATTTCAGAGAGTAGAAATAAATATATTAAATGTTATTGAAGATACAAGTAAGAGTAAGCATGTTACACAAATGTGATTAGTCTATAGTATGTATTCAGGTATTTCGTTGTCGTTAGCAATTTCCAGACAAAGTTTCCTCAACCCTTATGAGTCAGATGCTGACTCTGCATTTGATGTAACACTGAATGGTCTCATTAACCATGTGGGAGAGTAGGCCAGATTAGAAGGGCCCTCTTTGTCCCAGAATTTGTCACCTCTCCCCTTCCTGTTCTGCAAACTTATATCCTTGGTCCTCAGGAGATCTTACGCTTGTGAGCAAAGACTGTGACCCTGAATGACTATTCATCTGCAAAGCTCTGAGCACACATTGCTTCAAAGAGAACTGCACATATCCATTAGTCTTGCCTATGGATTCAATAGAGGTCAACTTCTAAAACGTCTATCACAGACAGGATGACACCAACTACAGTGTAACCAGAATAGCCCTGGCAGTGGTAACGGATGAATTCTGGAAGAAAAAGAAGGATAAAAACATACAGGTTGATGGAGAAACCCTGAACGTGTGGGAGTCACTAGTTAGGATCCAGCTGACTTCAGAGGTTGACTACCACCCTTATTATTAATCAGTGTATTTTAAATGTGCATACATGGGTTTGAATCCCTGTACACATACACATGCATACTCATAATATACCTGACAATATTTTCATTCACAAGCAATGCTTCGTGATTAAAGTGTATGCATTATGTGTTCTTGCAGAAATACTTTTTGTCACTAAATTGCAAAATGTGAAAAAGACTCAGATTTGGCTTACTTTTGAATGATATAAGTAGAGTTGATGCTAGGCATAATCCATTCCGGGCATTTGTTAAAGCTTGCTGTATTTAAAAGGTGTAAATATAAAAAATAATCAAACTATATTCCCACTTTAGGCATTATAATATATTAATATTTTTCATTCTTTCTTCTAATAGCAAGGACAAATTAAAAGATTCATTAAAAAGCTATTATATTTATTGAATTGCAAAATTCCACTGAAAATAGCTTTTTAATTATTATAGTCTTTACAGAAATAATATGGATAGTAAACTTAAACAAAAATTAATAAAACTATAAAATGAACAAATGTTATTTTATATACATGAAAATAGGGAAATAGAGAAAATCATAAATATTACTGATGGGAAGAGCATCTGCCCTAAAGTTTGATTTTTTTCCCTGTTATAACAATAAAAGTTTTTACCCTCTCAATTTTGACATTGGTCTGTGCACAGAACTGAAAGCCTGACATGCTTTGTTGGTAATCCCAGATCTGACTGGGTGGCCTTGGACAAATCATTCCCAAGCTTATTTTTCTTTCATTGCCAGCAGTGTGTAGAGAAAGCTGATTCTCTGTTTAGCTATTTCTTGGTGAGTAAAATGGAAGTGGTCATACTTATACCATATGTAAAGATGCTATAGGGATTTGATAGCTAATATTTGCAAAGTGCTCCTTGTGAAAATTAAAAGCAGAACGTTATGTGGCACTTATTTGGTTTTATAGTTATATAAATGACTTCACTTATAAAAATGAAGCTAGAAAATATTTGTAGATGTTCTTAAAAATGAGGCCTTCTCATGTTCCAGAATCATGTTATAGTAAATGTTGTATAAAAGAGACGGAGTTAACATTTGCAAGGTAATCCGTGTGCTAGTGAATATGCCGTACATGATGCACTATTAGCAGATTTTTGCCTATTCACATTTCCAGTTGCGCTCATTTTAAATCTTTTTTTTAAAGCAGAAAGCACAGGATACTTCATTATTGAAGGCAATACTAGTGAGTAATGATTCTGAATAAAAATAATAAATGTTTTCTCACAATTATAGATCAAGACGAGATGATAATTAATTTATATGCTTTTAGAAGACCAGTTTCTGGTAAATCACACATCTACTGGCTGTCAAATGAAAGGGAATAGATCCCAGTTTTCAGAAGAAATAATTTCGTTTTGTAGCTGGAACATTTACAAACGTTGCTGTTCCAGTTTCCCACTGGAGCTCACCAGTTAGAAGCTATCAACACCCCAACTAATCCACATGAACAGGAAATCACCTCCATGTCCAAACATGTTTTTTGTCCAAACAGTTTTAATGTTAGATACCTGATATTACTCTTTATGAAATAAAAATCTTTATACCTTTGGTTATGTGTGGAGATTTTATTGGCAGGGTAGTGAAACAGACAACTTGACTGTGGCTGGTTAAACCACTGCAAAGGGTTGGTAATTGTTCCAATTTCAGAGTGCTACATCTACAAGCAATTTCAGACTGCACAGAACACACAAAGGAGAGAATACTGATTTCTGCAAAAACTGTAGTTAGTGACAAATTCTCCACTATAACTACTGAAGTGATGATACTAAGGGATAAGAGTGATGATTCAAAGGGAGAGCAAGAAAATATCCCAGTCAGACTATGGCTTTGATAATCACAGGAGTTTTGCACACTGCTTCTTTTGAATTACCTGACTAATGTTATTTTGACAATGAAGATTCCACCGACATATTTGAAATGTATTCTGGAAATGCACTTTAAAAATTATAACAGAGTTCAGGACTGAGTGAATGACCACATGGGACGTTAGTTTGCTGCAGTCTAGTAAACTGCATTTGTATGAGTTTGAATTGAGCTTGCTGCATAGCCAATTTTCCAAAAAAAGAAAGATCTTTGCCAAAATTGCAGTTCCCTGACATCACCATACACAGTGATAGCTTGAGTCAGTCCCACATAATCTTACATATGAATACCCATGCTAAAGCCTGTGGGTCAGCTTATGATCCTAGGTAAATAACTGAGCTTTTTTCATGATAAAAACTATCATGTTATAGAAATGAAAAAAGATGTACTAAAAGTCTATCTGGAATTCATGGTGGTTTTGTCAATATTTATTCCACACAGGCACTGGCATACTTACTAAATCTATTGAAATCTGGAATAGAAGCTAAGACATATTTCATAAAGCTCTGCTACAGAGATTCTGTGAAAAATATAGTCACCTTGATAGGAACATGGCAAGTGGTCTCTAATAACAAGCTGAGCACCAGCCTTATTTCACTTTCTCCCTCCCCTCCTTCAGAAGTATTACAAGATTTACTTTTCTGTACTTTCTGTACAGAAGTCATATTCTTAAAGCTGCATAACAAGGAAAAAAAAAAAAGCCTTTCGTAAATACTTGAACAACCATTTCTTTCCTTTTATTTTGGTTGCTCTGCAGTTAATGATTAAATTTTACAATCCTTAGTCACAAAGCAATCTAAGGTCATGTTGCAGGCCAGAGTAATTCCCAAAATGAAAGTGTCAAAATACATTAGACATTTTCTATGTGCATTACTTGAATTTCTCCCTGGAACCCTTGGTTAAGTCTCAATCAGTCTGAACCTGGACATTTGTACTGGGACATAGGGGGGGCCAGGAGCTCTGCTAGCACCATCCTACCCTTGAACACCTGTACTACTGCCCAGTCAAGTTCACAGGCCACAGAAGCTGGTATGCCCTAAGCATCTTTCTCCATCACTCAAGAGACCTTGATCTAGTCCATGGCAATATGGAATATTTCAAGTTTTATTTTGGAGGCAGAACTTCTCAGGGGCTGTTCATTTTAAAATGTTCATAAGAACCTCAGTTTCTGTTTTGACAAGATCATTCATGACTTCTCTCAGTAATGCATACTGTCTTGATGGGTCACACTTTCTTACATGGCTATAACTAATGAGGATTTATAAAAGGATACAGAGTCTCCCTAGATCTGCTCCAAAGCAAATTTTGTTAAAATGACTGCTCTTCTACTATTGGTCTGAGTCTTTCTCTGTGTGTCCACACTTCTGCTCCTTTACTGAATGCCTGTAAACTTTCAAACTGAAACACAGTCCCTTCTAACTTTCGTTAGAATGAATTCTCATTTTGCTCCATTTCCTTCAAATGTTAGATATTTATAGTACACAATCAGCAAAGAGAGAAAGAAAGAGGGAACTGGAGTATTCTGGATGAGATTTTGGTTTCTTCTGCTTCGGCCCTCCTCCTGACAAGTCCCAGAGTAGTGAACATCACAATGTTCTGCAAGTGTTTAACCAACTTCCCAAGGAGAGAAAGATGGATATGTAGGGAAAGCTAACTTTGGGAGGTAAAAGCAGAGGTAGGAAGACAAAGCACTTTTCCACCTGTGCCTTGATGGCAGATATTAACACTTTTTGGCCAGAAAACTGAATACTTGAATATACAATTGAACTGGATGTGTTAAACAGGAGATGTGATGGGGAGAGCTACAACTGCCTATTAATACAGCTTAGTAGAGCAGTCCTGTTCTTGTGCATCTCAGGGAGGTGCTGTATAGCTGTGTGCCCTGTAAGAACAGTTTTGTCTCATATCAGAAAGGATGCTCCAAGTGGCAAAGCGAATATAAAACAAGATCCAAATTACTTAGTTCTTCACTTCTTTAGTGTTAATTTGTCTCTGTATAAGAGGTTTTTTCCCAATTAAGACACTAGTTACATTGAGAATTGCCTTTTCACAGGGGAAAAACATTACCAAGGCAGCAAATGGAGAATAATTTAGTGTATTTCAAGGACATATGAAATCCTTAAAAATAATAGTATTTAAAAAGGACAGTCTAGTTTTAGTGTCTAATCTGTCAAGGACATCTGCCTTCACTGAGCTCATAGGAAGGGCATGGCTATAGAGGAGTGACTCAGTTTTTATTCAATAAGAATGGACCCCATCAGCACAAGCTAAAAGGAAGTTGTGTGCCTCATTCTCCTAAACCCCTTTGAAAATCCCAACCACTATTTTTTCTGCCAGATGGGTTGATGACAAGTAGCAATCAGAAACACTCTGGTCGAGTGCTATTAAAATCATTACTGGAGAAATTTGGAAAAAAGGCATCAGCGTTCTTTCATTGTATTAAAATATTCTGCCTTTTACAAGCTGAGTCATAACAAGCTGAGACATATTTACTGCTTAGACAATTTTTAAACATTGTAAACAGAGCACTGGCTCAGAATATTACTACCACAAGAAAGACAATTGACATTTTCAAACTTAATATGAATAAACTCCAACATTATTATTGCAACAATGCAAATGACTGCAGTACCTCTTCCATTAATACTCTTCAACCAGGAAATTACTTTAAATTATGGAAGCTGGCAGTTATGTATCTCAGCTTTATGACTTCCCAGCAAAAGCACCTCATAGTGTAAAGGTACAGTTTACTACTGTATGTGTAAAACTTCCTTAGTCTTAGGGTTTAATTTTTTATTTTAAAATAGATGAGATACTACATCCCTCCTATTGAAGTACACCACAAGAGCTGTCAGTACTCCATTTGAATTGTGTTTTCCCATCCTACATCAGGATCCCTCTGGATTAAATTTATTATTGCCTTCCCTCAATCATTCCAACCCACAGCAATCTCCTCTCTGGAGATGAAGACTAAAAATAGTTCCCTCCAGAGCCCAGCTCAGTAACTGTAATATCCAAACACACAGAGCAGGCAGATGTGCTAGTTGGTAGATGAATGTTCTCTTTTACCATTTCCAGCCAAAAAATAAGGCCCCAGAATAAGGCTGCTCAGGGGAAGGAGTCAAGTATGAAAAACTAGTACTGTATTTGCATGCTTTTGAATAGGAGGAACAAGCTTAATTACAAAAAAACAGACAGCTCTAGCAAAACGTAATTCACTTCTGTGCAGGAACATGTAAACCCTCCAAAATAAATAGTTTAGACAGCATGTGAATTCACTGAGTAATCATTCCAAATAATATTAGCTATACAGATTTATTTAAAATCTACAGGTATCTTTTTCATATTTTAAAGGTACATCTTAATATATTTCTTTATTTCCTTATTCAATATTTCCAGCCTTACTGAGAGAAAAGAAACTGTTGATCTGTGAGTGATCCCACTGAAAATGGTAGAAGTCAGTGAGCTACTCAGTACTGGTGAGAGGGTTAGAAGACATATATGATGCTGACTGTATATGCATTTTCGTCTCTTTCTTCTATAAATCAATAAAAGCTCTTTAAAGTGGAAAAGTTCCTCCCAATAATGTAAGGTAAATTATATTATTTTGACGTTTTACACTCCTAAATGCTTTGCAGTTAGGCTCCATGCCAGTATTGTACTTCACTGGATCATTACTTGTATAACACAATTAGGTAAGGACAGAGCATCCTGAATGAAGGCACAGTCAAGCACCCTCCCACACACAGACATGCTGGATTTCTTTGGTCAGGATATGCAGAGGTTAACGTAACTCATTGCATTACATTACAGCCTACTTAGAAATAATTTCTCAGATTTTGCTGACATCAACATTTTTTTTCCCTAAATCCCAGCCTCAGCATCTAACAAATCCACCAGGCGTTTGTGCCTGCTTAGTACCAGAGTCATGCTCTAAGACAGTCAGATTTGAAACCATGTGTAATGGCAACAGTGTTTATGTGGTCTACTATCATCCAAAATGGTTCCAGAAAGAAGGACGGGACACTCTGTGTGTGTTGGACCCAACAAGTCCAACATGGAGAATGACTTGACTTTGCAATATTAAAAAATAATTCAATTTATTGTATCATTCTTCTATAAATGCATAATTGTTGCTACCAAAGGAAGCTGGACCAAGAAGAGAACAAGGCTCTCCATGGAGGTACAATAGAGGCAAGAAAGATACTGAATTCCATAGATGTGTCTGTACAAATAAATTAAAGCGTCCTTGTGAACTGTGCCTCTGCTGTTGTAAACTGAATATTCCTTGGCAAAGATTTGGCACATTCTAGCTACTACCATCTCCCCATATTCTCCATCATCACTTAGCTACTGTAACTACCCATTGACAATTTCCACTAAACCATTTTCCTGCCTCCTTCTGGAGGTGTAGTCTGTTTGCTAGCACTTGGCCCTGGTTCTTAGAACATTCCCAGACATGTTTAATTTACTCCTGTAGCCACACAGTCTGTGATCATTACTTTACACTGTGATCACTATTTTACATGGAGCATGTCTGCATTTTGAATCAGGATACAAAGATAGTTATGGAATACAATAGGATTTGGCATTCCAGAGTAGTTTGCTGCCTTGGAGGAATCAGATGGCTCTGAGGCTATTGTGGCAGATAAGATGAGATAAGGCCCCCAAGTAGGAAAGAACTGGTGGTAGAAGAACTGGTTTTTAATCCATAACTCCAGGATGAATCTCAGCATCACCCCTCAACCAAGGAAACTCACTTCTAGGGGCTGCTTGTTTACTTTTTTTGGCTGCTGTTTTTGAGTGTTTGTTGGGGGTTTTTTTCTGGATTTTCTCTTTCCCCAGGAATGCAGCCAAGGTCTGGGCATGCTGCCAAAGATAGGCTAGCACTGTTAGCCATGCTCCAGACCCACCACAGCCTGAGGGTCTGGACCTTTGTGCTCTCACCTGCTGTAATGGTTTTAGGTAGGCTAGGCTGTGCCATGAACTATGCCTTGTACTCATAGCAACATAAACATCCATGCCATCCCTTTCCTCTCACCTCCCTTCACCCCTCCAGCTTGCCACTGTCATTGCATTAATCATATGCATGCACACACAGAAGAACCTAATCAAGCTTGAATTAAAATAGAGATGAAAATCAGTAAAATGAAGTGAGCTGGAGTAGTTTGCAGCTTACATCTGTGTCTAATACTTAATCAAAAAGTCACTGATTGTGCATGGGATTTCTGCAAATACTTCAAAAGCTGAAAAAATGGAACTACTTTTTATTCTGAAGTGGTACAGTAACATACTCCAGGCACTTTTCAGAATGGAAGGATTCTCTTTTGGCCCTCCATAGATTGCTGCTGTTGTGCTGATAGAGGAAGGAACAATTCAACAGGCCAAACATTACTGTAATTATCTTAGAAGGAAATGGCATCCCTGGGGCATTGCCAAGAGAGAGCAGACAACAGGATCTTCTAAAGAAGGCTGATAACAGTCCCACAACTGGTGCAAACAACAAACTCCTGAGGATGAATACAACATAGTCAGCAGCTTCAATGGCAGCTGAACTGATCCTAGAGATCACTGAAGCTGCCAGTGAATGGATCCATGAAAAAGGGCATCAGGAGTAAGTCAGGTTGCCGAGTGAAAAAGGTGATGTCATGACTCTGCAGATCCAAATGGGACTGGCATCCAGCACTTGGCAGCCAGTATGTGCAGTTATCAGCAATTGTAAGTGGTCCTGAGACACATACACAGAGAATCCACTCAAGAACTGTGGATTTTTTGTACAAAACTGGACAGAATGGCAACAATGAAGTATTTATCCTACCTAGGACAACGTGGCACCTTTTCCTACTGATGAACAGCGCTACCAGTAAAAACACTGTGGTGAGAGGGCAGTGTGTAAGTAAAACTGAGCATTTGGGGAAAGCTCATGAAACAAGTTTAAAGAACACCTGTGTTCTGTCCTTTGAGGGACTAGGGATTATCCAGCTTCTGAATAGCTTCAGTATCCCTGCTCTCAGTTCTGGCTTTACTGCCTTCCATACCACCTTAAGATCAAGATCAGCACCATCAGCAATGGTCCACCATTTCCAGCAAGAATGGTGAGGTCTTGCAAAGTGGTTAGCTCAGCCTTTTGCAAGTCCATTTACACTTGCCCTCCTTTGCTGTGTATGGAACATCATGGGATGAGGGAACTATGTCCCAAGAACAAGAAGCCTTGTTCCAGTTGCATGCAGCAGCTGCTCAACCACTGTCAAGCACAGATTTGTGCAGGTGTGGCCATTTAGGAAGATGAAAATGGTGTACTGACATTGCAGCAGCCAGACATAGGTGGCAGTCATTAGATGTTATATATGAGACACTGACGAATTTCGAAGACAGAAAGTTAGACCACCCCCCACAGAAGCCCCACACCAGCACCTCCACAATGAAGCAGGATGGGTTTCCTATAGGGACAAAGCCAGCTCATTGTTTTGTTGCAACTGAGAGTTGAATCTGCAATGGGAAGCTGCCCGGACATGAAAACAACAATCACGTGCTGATTCAGCAATGCCCATCTGAAACATGGTTCTGCACCTAGGTGTTAAGTGACTCAAATCTGCACTACCAGATAATCCAGGGATGGGTGGATACTGCATTCATATCACAGAGCCATGAGGCAAGGACTCCGTGGCTGTGGACAAGCACCCTCTCCTGTGCCACCAGAGCAGGTGTCTGCTCCCACCTGCCCTTCATATCCATATCCTGAATTTACTACTTGTCCTGACAGCAAAGTTGTGAGTGTTGCCTAATCTGTTTCAGGCAAAATGAGGCAATGAGGCAATTTATCTTAAACCCTTTAAATGCTACTGCTTAATCTTTGCTAACACAGCTCACTTTAACAGCAACAAGTTATGGCAGGTTTGCTTCAAAATGACAGATATCAAACTAAGTTATGGCTGATTGACAGACCTGTGCACCATCCTGCTGCCCTGGCAACTCCACTGGTAACCTCAGGCAGGCAGGCAAGACAAAGCTTGTGAGATTCTGTAAAACATAAATCATCCCCAAAGAGAATCAGCAGAGGTGTATGTCAGGGTTCTTGGGATGCATATTGATACAATTTCTTCCAAGGGTGACACTGATCTTTTCACTAGACCAGGCCTACTGAGTTACTTTAAAAAAAAAAATAAATCTCTACCTTCATTCTTCTTTGGATAAAAATGTGTCTAACATTATTCCTCGGGATGCAGCTACTGTAAAACATTGCCAGATAATTCTGAGAAAATACCAGTTCCTTCTATATCCATGACTTCTAATAGGCCATAAGGCTTTTTGTATCATAATAAGCTAAGGAGAGCAATGCTCCACACAGAAGAAAAAAATCTTTATCTTCATTGTTTTAAAAATTGATTCAAATCACGGGAAAAAAATTGTAAACTGCCTTTTAGACAAAGAAAGGGTGGGAACAATATATCCTCCTGCTTCCCCATTATATAGCCAATCCCCATTCTTAAGTGCACAAATAAAATAAGAGTAAATTGAAATAAATCAAATAAATTGTGTTGCACAGTTTTAAGCCCTACATTATGTCTTGACTGTAATAATATACATTATCGTTAATGGCTTTCACTTTACAGTGCTCAGTCAGATTTGTTGTTGTCATCTTCATTCCTTGACCTTTACTATCTGTATTGCTCACATGAAAGGATTATTCTGCTGTCACACTTCAAGAAACCATCTAATAAGGTCAACTATGCACCAGTCTAAGTCATCTAAGGATGTTTTAGCATATTTGCTTTATGACAAATGTGTAAGTTCACTGCAATTATCTACCATGATAGTTAGAAGTCATGTTATATACAATTCAGATTTCAATTACATTAGAAAATAGTAGTGCCAGAGGACTAGTGTAACACTTTATCACGATGAATTCAATGTCCATTTAACTGAGATGCAACAAAAGGGAATTTCAAGTTCAGAAATGAAACCCTATATTCTGGGGAAATATATAAATGAAAAAATATCATTATGTGCCCTCTCATTAAAGTAGTTTGTCTGCTTTTCATTCTTGATGTACTTAGGATTTTCAAGGTTTGGGCAGTGATGGGGGGTTAGATTTCATATAGGAGTTCTGGATTGAGAAAATAGTTTTACTGATGAAAATTTAAATCCCTATAGAGAGAGATTTGTGAGATACTGCAGTATATCAAAGAAATCTGCATTAAGAGTATGTTGCTTCTTGTATTAAGGAAGCGGGCAGGAAAAAAAAATGCTCTGTTCAGCAGCCATCAACATAAAATGATATAAATGCAACTGCATTACCAAGGGACCTCTATTTGCCAAGTGAAGAGGGCAACTACATTTTCTGCTTACAATATATAAAAGATCCTAAGCACTTATTTGAGTCTCTTCAGCTTTTTGAGCAGTAATAGTTATTCCTTATTGAGGATGGAGGATGCTGTTATCCAGTGGCTTTGCTGATCTTTGCTATATCTTCTTTGACAGTAGTGAAAATGAGAAAGAAAGTGCATTAGCAATGGCAGTAGACCGATGGAAAACCCTCCATAGGAGCCACCAAAAAACCAGCTGGTCATTGGTCATTTACATGGTCTGAAGAGTTCCAGTGACATTTAGCTGTTTGGTATCTCTGCTTTGCAGTCACAGTGTTCAGTAGCTTCATCTCTTGTTACTGCTCCTAAATAAAATGGTCAGTCTGAACCAGCACTTCACCAAACTTCATCTGGACCATAAGATTAATTACTCCATCTTTTATTACCCATTAGTTGACTAGACAGCTCCTATTTCTGCCTCCTCATTTCAAAATCACAAACACATTTTGGATGCTACTGGATCATGAATTACCACGAGAAATCATTTGGTTGAAAGAATATCTTCTTAAAACACATTGGATGGTTGATTTTTCTCTGATCTTGAAGATCTGAAGAGGTTGAAACATGGTTAAACATGGTTTCAGTGTTGAGGGATTGCTTGGTTATTTATTCTTTGTAGCAGATGAAGCTATAGACCAATAGAAATTGTATTCAAAGATTAATAATAATAATGTATGTACAGATCACAGAAACAGAGAAAGCACAGAATTCCTCTCCTGTACAGCTGTAGGGAAAAGAAAAACTCAAACAGCTTATTCAAATCCTACATCTACATTACTGGCAAGATTTTGTCAAAGCAGAGAATATTCAGAAAAAGCAACATGATTAAGTGTTAATTTACTAGGAAAGATTTCAAAACTCCATTCTGGTGCAGAAACGGTGCAATGGACACATAACAGGAGCCTGAGCATAATGGGTGGAATATATCTCATTTTGAGTTTATAGGATAAAATTAGCAAAGGGTATACCTAGAATTAGTACCAGTAAAGGAAATGGGAAGACAAAGCCATTGCTGGGGGGACATTTTAGGAGCTGAATCACTGGAACTTTTATGCGACTCCCAGTAGCAGATCAGTGTATGGAGCCCTTAGGAACATTCTGCAGAAAATCTGAAACACTGCCATGAAGATCAGCCAGTGCAATGGCAGGGAACACCAGCTGCTTTTCTACCTCTGATATTTATGCCTGCTAACTTTTTTTTCTACTTCTGCTGTGGTAAGAACTCTTGGTAATAAAAGGCATTCTGTATAAAGCATACATTCCTACAAAATAAATCACAGCCTTTGTAATAAAATAGGAAAGGCAATTATGCTCTTCCCTGGAAATAATTAAACAAGCTTTTTGCAG
Source organism: Florisuga fusca (assembly GCA_038090715.1). NCBI lineage: Eukaryota > Metazoa > Chordata > Aves > Apodiformes > Trochilidae > Florisuga > Florisuga fusca. Next base: position 29,440,283 of record JAAWXA010000007.1, on the reverse strand, counting down.
TGAAAAGTTTTGAAAGCACATAGAGCACAAATTTTAACAGAAACTGAAAGTTCTCTCTGAAGAAATGGGAACTATCACACATTTATGAATGTTTACATTATTGTCATTTTTAATTTTTGTTATAATTATGCCTTATTTTAGGACAGAAAACAACATGTTTCTGATTTGTGCATAACTTGTATGTAACAGCTGAGCCTCTGCTAGATGAGAAAAAAGTGTTTTTACAACTGTACTAACTTTTCATTCTTCTTCCCATGTACTTAGTGCTTTCATTTTTCAGCCCAATTCACTGATGATTTCCCTGCAGTCAGCTTGTTAATTTGAAACTAATTTCCCCAGCAAATATTTCTCTCTCACCCTTAAGTTCACACTGTTCACTAACTTATGAATTAGGAAACCAACATATAACAGGTCATTCATGAGGATCCTGAGCAACTCTTGTGCTTGCCCTATTCCTGAGTCACAGAGAACAGCACATACATGAGTTGGGGATCATAAAGGGTTAATAGGCAGCTGCCCTGTGTTTCACAAAAAAGCTGGGAGACTCCTGATGAGCTGTTAAGATTCTTTAACCCACAGAAAACAATGTAGAAAAGCAGCTTTACAGTATTAATATTATTCATTCATGCTAAATTCCCCATCTAAAAGACAGACTGCATTTTTCCAGCTGATATGTACACAGAGTAGTAAAATAGCATCTGTGTGGGGGAGTCCACAAGTAAGGTATAACAAAAAGAGTAAGTGAGGAGAAGTGAGGAGCCTTCATCTTCAGAGCAAAACCAAGAAGACCATAAGCCAGGTCAGTACTCTGGTTACTAGGCTATCATCTAAAATAGAACTGGTTGCAACTAAACACTTACTGTTTTCCTTAATATGCCATATTTAAATAATCCAATTAATAAAAGACTTAGAAATGTGTAATGTTTCTTTCGCAATTATGTGCATAGCCAAGGCATTATATGTACCTGAAGACCACGATTTCATAAGGCCTACATGTCAAAATTTAGATACCTAGTTTAAGTTTAAAACATACATCTTCATATCTTGAAATTCTAGATTACAAGAAGTTTTTCTCAGAAGGCATACCGCTACACTTACACCAATATGCTCCCAAGTAGTCTGAAATTTATTTTGCATTGTAAAAGAGATATTAATTTTTTCTGCATACACTAAACTAACTTCATTTTATTTTACCCTAGAAGACATAACAACATATTCTTTATTTCCCTGGGGCATACAATAAAAATTCTGCACATGGCAGCCTGGTTCATCTCTATCAGACATCAAATTATGAAGTCACAAAGCAAGACATAGAATTTCATGTGTTTCAGATAGAAAAATTCAACTGGAGGAAATACAATATACAACTTCGCCCTGAAAACACTGGTCCAGCAGATGTGTACTCTTCCAGACCACTAAAGCACCATGAGGCTGGATTTTCCCATCTCACAGCATATCTGTGTCCTAAGGGAAATATCTCTTACTGCCCAGTTCCATGATCTGTTTAAGGTGGTCAGATACAGTGCTGTGACTGAAAAGTGCCACCCTACCCTTTTCCTGCCACCAGCTTGCTCCATTTCATGACTACATTTTTCCCTGGGTATCTAGAAAGCATTTGTGTAGCTGCACTTAAAACTAGACGGGAACTGGTGAAAATTCCCCAGTATTGTTCATTTCACAGCTGCTTGAGTAAAGAAATGTCATCATGGCAGTAGGAACAAGAAACTTCATGAGTTGAAGAAAGAGTGGAACAATCCCGTTTGGTAGATGCTCTTTCTAACAAGACCTGAAATAAGTCTGTCATAACTTAAAGTTATTTTCAATCTTAGCTTATTTACACAATGGCCTCAAATCTTGTTTAATTTTTAAAGATTTTAAAAAATAATTTGTCTATTTTAAAAAATAATTTGTCTATGGATCTACTATCTCAGGTTATTTGCTCCTCAGAGAATTCTCAGAGAATATACAATCATAATTAGACTCAGAATTTATTGGCCAAAATTTATTTAAGGCACATGCTTTATGATAAGAGGATTGTCCACCAGCCACATGGGAAGAATAGTTCCAAAACTGTAGGGTTCCTCAGACTTCAAGACTCCATTTTTTCAGAACACTGTACATGAGATGCCACATTGTACATGTTGTTCAGAGCCATGTCCATGAAGCAAGCTGCTCTTCTGTGCCTTTGGGACTTTGTATTCATTCTACATACTCCAAGCTGCAACTGGTCTGCTCACCCTACTCAACACATTTTTATAACGTTACATAAAGAGATCTATGATTGATATTTTCAGGGACGTTTCACTCATGGTGATAGAGCAGTTTCTCAGTTTTTCAAGAGAGCATGTGGAAATTATTTACTCTTTCAGCCATCAGGCTCATTTGGGCGAGAAATGTGAACATGTGAACAATGTGTTTTCTATGTAATAAATATTCCTGTACAGTACATGGGAAGTAAATCTAGCCTCCAGCACTACTAGGTGTGTCCTGTCCTGACCATGTCACTTCTCCTGTCTGTCTGCTCTGAGCTCTTCAGCCTTCTAGAACTCCCAGTTCTGACTTCCAGGTCCACCAGATCTCCTTTGTAGGCTCTTCCATCTCTCAGATATTAGCTATTAGCTGTGGCTCTTCATAAAATTGAATTCACTTTGCTTCTCTCTTTAGTTATAATTCTATTCCAGGCCTTCTTTATTTCAACAGAAGGCTATAAAGGACATTAGATCTCTTTAAGACTTGGACTACTCTAGGAAGTGTGTGAAGTCCGATGCCATCTATGATGACTGGCACAGAGCTTAGAATAGCAAGTTTTAATATATTGTCCTTTTGTGGTGGGTTGACCTGGCTGTCTCTCAGGTGTCACCAAGTGGCTCTCTCCATTCCAGGACAGGGAGAGAAAATAATATGAAGAACTCATGGACTGAGATAAAGGCATCTTGATAAAGAAAAGAAAAGGCCATGTGGAAGCAAAGGAAAGCAAAAAGATTTATTCTCCATTTCCCATCAGCAGGTGATGCCCAGCCACTTGCTGTAAAGTAGGGTCTCAGAACACATAGAGATTGCTTCAGAATACAAACACCTTAACAACAAATGTCCTCTCCCTCCTTCCTTTCTTTTATCTTTTCATAGAGTCATAGAATTATAGAATAGTTTGGGTTGGAAAGGACCATAGAGATCATGTAGATCCAGCCCTACTGCATGGGCAGAGTCAGCTCCCATTAGATCAGGTTGCTCAAGGCTCTGTCCAACCTGGCCTTGAACATTTCCAGGGAGGGGACAATCACAACTTCCTTGGGCAACCTTTTCCAACATCTCACCACCCTCACAGGGAAGAATTTTTCCTAATGTCTAGACTAAATCTTTCCTCTTCAAGTTTTAAATGATTGCCCCTTGTCCTCTCACTACACACTCTTGCAAAAACCCCTATCCCAGATTTCTTATAGATCCCTTTTATTGCTGAGCAGGATGTCACATGGTATGGAATATCCCCTTGGTCAGTTTGGATCACCTGTCCTAGTTATGACCCTTCCCAACATTTTGCCCACCCCTAGCCACCCTGAAGTAAGGTTGGAGAGAGAACTCAGATGCTATAGGAGTACTGCTCAGCAGTAGCCAAAACACTGGTGTTCTATCAGCACCATCCCAGCCACAAAGCACAGCACTGTGGACACTGCTATGGGGAGAAGTAACTCCATCACAGCCAGACCCAGTGCACCATTATTGATGTATATTTGAGAGCCAGTTCTGATTTTATCAAATGTTAGGCTGCTCAATCTGCTCCAATGGCTTAACTCTACAGACAGAATGCAACTATATATTTTAACGACAGGCAAGAAAAGATTTTGGGCTTTGTTTCCAGATTCAATAGGCAGGTAATCTATTCTCTGATAGGCTTGGCATTCCAGTACTTCCAAAACCTTAACATAATGTCTCTATAAACAGCGAGGCAATTCTGCATTTTACTTTCCACTAACTTCTGACAGCGATCAAAGGAAAAAATAGCTCTGAAAATTGAGTATAAGTGGAAAAAAACATAGCCAAAATATTCATTTAGAGTTTGAATGCTTACAGGATTTTTTGCTTTTGTTTTCTTAAATCTATTGGTCAGTGTCACAAGAAACGTTGGCACGATTATTGAGTGGACATTTCTGTGTAGAGCACCCCAAGCCTAAGACAAAGACTGCTTCAGTAGTAAGGCTACAAGATCAAAGTAAAAAATGCTTCACTTATTTGTGATGACAATCCTGCTAACTGAGCAATTTCAGAGGTATGCAATTTTAGCTATTGCAATTGCTTCCTTTGTAATTAGTGACTTTTCAAAGAGCATGGGTTCTCCCTGCAGATCCTTTCAACTGACCGCTGTGTCAGCAGCACATCCAGACAAGTTGGAAGCTGGTCCCCTGAGAGCAGCTTCATGCCATGTTGGTTGATCCAGCCTACTCCTACTATAAACTGGTCAGTTATGGGCAACAGAAAGTCCTGAATTTTTTCAGTTGCTGTCTTTTATATAATAATATTAAGCAGCAAGAAGATTGATGTTTCAAGACAAATAAGTATTTTCTGATACTCAGCTACATCAAAAAATACACACTCTGGGAGTATTTGTGTCCTGTAACAGATTGCATCCAGTGTCAAAGTCTTGAAAAAAGTGCTATCTTGCCACTGTCACTTCCATTGGGTGTGTTTTAAAAACAAAACAAAACAAAACCAGAACAGTAAAAGCGCCTCTGAACTAAACCAACTATCTGTGTAGCTTTTGATTCTCCATGTTCTGTTAATGTTGCCATATTTCTAAATTCTTCAGTCAGGAAAAAATATCCATTCTCTTCAATGAGCAACTCAAGACTGAGGTGCTAAGGGCAGATGATGAATGAACAGTGCCTTTATTGTGTCACTTGTATATCTTTTATTTTCTAACTGATGCTCCAATAACTGTCTATAATTTACAATATCCCAATTATTTTTTCATTGTTTTATTATATTTCCAGATATGAAAAAAAACTTTAGAGGGGAAACATATTATTATTATTCTGTTTTCGGAAAAAAACTCCTAGATAAATAGTCTTAGTTATTCAGCACCAGATACAAAGAAGGTATTTTGTTACTCCTTGGAATAAATGGCCACTCAAAAGGGCACAGTCTGGAATATTTTCTAGCAATTCAGTTTGAGCTAGTAGGACAATGTTTGGCAGAGATCAGCTGTCTTCATAACAAAACGTCTGCACAAATATTGCTCATTACAAATTAAAAACACTAATGGAAAAAGAGACAAATATAAAGAAAGAAGACAAAGAAAATTCTGTTTGAACCAAGTATTAGAGAAGACAAATATTTTTTTAGGTTTTTGCAACATTAATTCTAAACAGATGCTCTTATCACAAATAAATATGTAAAAATTTCTATTAGTAGAAGAAAATACAACACAGTTACACACATGAATAACAAAATATTGATGCTATGCTGCAATAAAAAATAACAAACATGCTTATTATGTTATGATTTATCAATATAAATAAGCAAGAATTGTACCAGCAATATTTGTCTATGGAAAAATATTTTAATTTTGTTTCCAGAATAATTGCTAAATTAATTTTTCCTAAGTACAGGTTTGTATTTGAAGTCACATGACAAAAAATCCAGTATTTCAATACTTGTTTGTATAGTTATAAAATTAATATAAATACAGCTTCGGGGTTCCTGTGGTGATTTTTTATTGTTGTAGACAAGATATTCTTCAAAATATATTGCTACTTAATGTGAGTTTAAAATTTTCAGATTATCCAGTTTTGATTTCTGACTGGTTTAATGAACTTTGTCTCAGTATATGATGCTCATAAGGATTTAGAGAAATCATAGGAGTGAGATTTCTTAGACGTGCACAGCAGATCCTGAAGCTGTTAATTTAATAACTGAAGACTTCCTGACAATGCTTCACGCTTTCTATCTCTACTTGAGATCAGACTCCAAGGCAGAGAGATGGGAATCCAAGCAGAAAACCACCTTATCTCAGGAAAGTCTCCTGCAGTGTCATAGGCAAATGCTGTAAAAAATGAGCAGCACACCTGCTAATAAGCGTTGCCTAGACATCTTTATGCAAGAAAAAGCTTGCATCCTCTTTTTCATGCCAGATAGGATCAAGCCACTGAATGATGGAAAAGTCCACTATCTTATGGCAGGCATTGTCACTTTCTGCAGGAGATGACAGATTCAAACAGGAAATCACAAAGAAATGTATTCCTGTAACATCTGCAGGCCCTAGATATAAGACTCTAAATATGACCAGAAAATGTGCCTTATTTTAGAGTTTTGTCAGCTGTTTTTGTTTGGTTTGGTTTGAGGTTTTTTTAGAAGAAATGGAAATATTCACTTGGGAAAGTAACTTAACTGATTGATTAAGTCAGTAATGTGGTCTCCAAACAAACGGTGCAGTTACATCTCTTGTGGCATACATAAGCTATAGGGAGTCCTTGAGGCACTGAAGAATTCCCACCACAGGAGCATGGTGCTGGTTTTCCATAGTTGTCTCTTTCCCTCCCATGAGATCTCCCCCAAGGCCAAAAGGGAGCCTGCTGGGGTTCCCAGCCTGCAGCAGTGCCACATCGTGTTGTACAGCCTCAGCTCTGAGTTTTGGCTCTGTGGCGTTTCAGATGTTTCTCACCCCTAGCAGTAGTCCAGAACAATGTCCAGAACACAATGACACCTTTCCCCCATACACACTTTCTGTGAATGCCTCTTTGACTTGAACTATGATACAAAACACACAGCATCTGGGTTTTACTCTTATGTCTTCTCAGCTTTCAGATATGAGCCTGTTACAGTAAGCCACTTGCTTATCGAAAACTCTGCAATAGAAGCTCACAGTCAGGAAAGACACTGTCAGCTGTAACCCTGGGCTATAAAACAACAATTAACCTATCTTCAGAGGAAATTATTTTTAGATTTTATTCCAGACATGTTTAGTCTGCTTTAAATGTGTTTGCACTGTCTCTGTCTTCAAAAAAAAATGACGTAAATATTTATTGCAGATTCCTGATTGTAGGGTTTTTGCTCTGATTGCATGTGTGACATTTTAACTCATATCTTTTAATCTTTTTGTATTTAGGGAAGGGAATTAGTATAATTTCTTGACATATTTATCTCTGTCATACTGCACTAGTTAGAGGTGCACTTATAAAACATAGAAATTTCCCTCTAAGATAATTTATTACAGTAATCATGATGATATTACTCATATAAATCAAAAAGGGAAACCAACATTGACCATGTCCATTTCTCAGAATACTGTTTTTATTAATTCACTTCATACAGTAAATGACTCTTTAAAGAGGGTCAATGTATATTTTTGCAATGACTCGTAATGTACAGATCATGTTAATAAAAAATAATCAGGAAAAAAAACCTCCAGGATCAGCCTACTGACACAGAGTAGTATGGGGACTGATCCCATTTTAGCCATCTCATTTTTCAAGCCCTGTAGCTGCTATAGAAGTCTTACAATGTCCCTGTAAGATGACATGTTGAAATGGAGTTTATCTGTCCCCTCTGCAATGTGTACACATACCTTCACACAGTCACTGGCCTTTAATACTGGCATGTGATGCTAAAACATGGAATCCAAAGCACTGTGCATTAGCATAGGGAACCATAACCAAACTGATCAGAAATATTTCCGATGTATGTAACAATTTTCTTCCTTTGGAAGATGCCAGCTCAGTGAAATCAAAACATCCCTCAGATTTCTTGCGCGGTTTCTTCTCACCCACCTCCTTTCTTGCTAGTAACTTGGAAGGTTCTCAAAAGGCAAAATTCAGCTGGCAAAGCAACTTGGAAAACTGCAAGCCTTCAACAATGTGGGCAGTGTTCCCAAGGTATTTGCATGAGGTCCTCAGAAATTTATTTTTATAAAGCAAGGGCTCCAGTCTTCATGGGTTCCCAAGGACCCCTTGCCTTGGGGAACTACGTGCTTTCCTGCCCAGGCAAGGACATCAAGAACTTCATGGTTGTTCCATGAAAAAAAATATTTTTCCACTAATGATGGTCTTTATTTATTGCCCTTAATTTAAAAATTCCTGTTTCATTTCATCTGATGTTGTTCTCTGTTCATTAACCCTGACACATGTGGAATATGTTGGGACTATTGGTTGATAAAGAAAGAATTTGCTGAGCATTAACATGATGCCATTGTGGAAAGTGTATGAAAATACCATAATCTAGTGGATCTGAGACTAAAGCAGTAGTCAGTAAAGCCACGCTTTGTTCCCAGATCTACAGTAAATACTCTGGGTGATCTTCAGCAAATCATTTCACTTCCTAGTGCCCAGTTTTTCCCCCACTCTCTTTCCCCTGTCTTGCATATCAGGGGAAATAATGTCTCCAGCTCTGTGTGTGCTGTGACTGGCACAGGGGGTTCTGGGTCTCTATCAGTGCAATGTGTTACATGGAATTTTACTTGTTCTATTTCCTTGCTTTGTTTTACCTTGTTTGTTGTGTTATTCACAAATAAGAATGCTACGATACCTCCCAGCTGACTTAGCAATAGGGAAACCTTTCAATAAGAACACCCGTAGCCTCTAGTATAGCACCAGCCCTGCAATATCTGTGACCAGGGCACTGTTAAAAAAATAAATAGCTTGCTTCAGATTTCTTGAAAGGGACCAGAAAGATAACTTTAGTTGTAGAAGTCTTCTGTATGAAATCTCTATGTTAGCTAAAGCCCAGGCAGCTCTGGCGCTACCCCACAAACATTTCCCAGGCCCCGACCTCTGTGGAGCCAGAGCAATTATCCCCACCTTCATCCCCCTCTTGTGCTCTGCTGCCTCTGCCAACAAGGGGGTCAGTGACTGCAAGATGTTATGGTGGTTCCAGCAGTGCAGACACTTGTCTGCCAGAAACAAGCAGTACACTATTGACACCGAGGGAAATGCCAAATTGCCTCAAATCGCCGTACACAGCCACACCCTTGTGTAAGCATGGATTCATATTCAGAGCCTCTGAGATACAGTAGTGTTTGCTGCATGAAATACATTCTGTATTTAGTTCCTTCATGCTCAATAATGGCTTATTTTGGATTAAATATTTCGCTTGCTTAGTAAGAATTCAATGTTAAAAAATCATTGCTGCTGCTACTGAAAAAAAGGGTTTAATGTAATGTGAAAGTAGTATTTTTCCTAAGCGTATGTAATTGTTGGTTAGAGAGCAGCTTCTGATTAGTATTCCACTCCTGCTTTAGCTTTTCACCCAAGTTTTTGGGAATGTCATTAACCTACTATATAATTTGCTTCTTTGTTCATTCAGCTCAATCATTCAGTTTGCTGTCTTGTGAAATTTAGTCATTTCAGTATAAAATTTTCCTAAGAAGTGTAATTTTATAAAAAAAAAATACACAACTGACAAGGCACGTGAGAATTTAGAATTGCACCAGCAGTAAATACAAGACAAGTCTTATGCCTACTGTCAACTAATCAATTCTAGAGAGGAATCCACTGTTCTTACTACATTTCCAAATTGAGTAGGAACAGATGAGATAAATGAAACAATGAAACAGTGAAACAACTGCAGAAGCAGATTCTTCCAAAGACATTAATACAGATAGAGAACAATGTAACCAAGTTGATTCATTTATAATGAGCCCGGTTCTGCCTTTCTGATTCCACTGGAAATTACTACTTAAATTTTGGAACTGCCATTGTTAAATAATGCATCTGTATCTTTTATTTTTGTATGTGCATTTAAAAAAGACAACGTACGAGAAGACTATGAGCTCACACTTCTTTATTTCCACAATGAAATTGCAATATAAGTATGAGAATAATCACTCCCATGTATTCAGAATCACAGAACCACAGAATGGTTGAGATTGGAAGGGAAATTTGGTCCAATCCTCCAGCTAAAGCATGTAGTCCCAGTTGCCCTGAGCTGTGTTTAGAAAGCTTTTGAACCTCTCTAAGGATAGAGAAGTTCTCTATCACTTGTTCCAGTGTTTGTCTAACATTAAAAAAAGTGCTTCCTGATGTTCAGATGAAGCCACCTGTGTTTCAATTTGTGCCCATCACCTCTTGTTCTGTCACCAGGCACCACTGAAAGGACCCTGTCTCCATCTTCTTTTACACTTCAGGTATTTACATACATTGATAGGATTCCCCAGAAGCTTTCTCAAGGCTTAACAGTCCCAGGTCTCACAGCTTTTTCTCATAGGAGTGATGTTACAATCCTGTAATCACCTTTGTGGCCCCTCACTGCACTATCTCCAGTAAGTCCATTATGTATTTAAAACTACTATTTATTCATAAATAATTGTATCCATTAATGCAAACCTTTAAATATTTTTTAATCTGATTAGTCCAAGCACTACTCCAAACCTTCTCCTGAGTTCAGACTGTGTATTTCTCAGATAAGGTACATATAAGCCCTTGCTTTCAGACTGATTCAGTTGGAGAACTCCAGGCCCTCAATACAGGGACAGAAGGCACTGATTGTCTCCAGTACTTTATCATGGATCTACTCTTCTGTTCATGAAGCCTAGAAAGAAAGAATGTGAGATAACCAACCCACTACACCAGAATGAGCCTCAAGTTTAGTTTTGTATTTTAATCATAGAATCATAGAATTGTCTGGCTTGGAAGGGACCTCAGAGATCATCAAGTCCAACCCTTGATCCACTACCTCTGCAGTTACTAGACCATGGCACTGAGTGCCACATCCAGTCTCTTCTTAAATATCTCCAGGGACGGAGAATCCACTGCTTCCTGGGGCAGCCCATTCCAATGCCTGATCACCCTCTCGGTGAAGAAATTCTTTCTAATATCCAACCTAAACCTCCCCTGGCACAACTTAAGACTGTGTCCTCTTGTCTTGTTGATAGTTACCTGGGAAAAGAGACCAACCCCCACCTGGCTACAACCTCCTTTCAGGGAGTTGTAGAGAGTGATGAGGTCTCCCCTGAGCCTCTTCTCCAGGCTGAACAGCCCCAGCTCCCTCAGCCTCTCCTCATAGGATCTGTGCTCGAGTCCCTTCACCAGCCTGGTTGTGCTCCTTTGGACCTGCTCCAGGACCTCAGTCTCCTTCCTAAACTGAGGGGCCCAGAACTGGACACAGTACTCGAGGTGTGGCCTCACCAGCGCTGAGTACAGGGGAAGGATCACTTCCTTGGACCTGCTGGCCACGCTGTTCCTGATACAGGCCAGGATGCCTGCCATTGGCCTTCTTGGCCACCTTGGCACACTGCTGGCTCATGTTCAGCTTCCTGTCAATCCAAACCCCCAGGTCCCTTTCTGTCTGGCTGCTCTCCAGCCACTCTGTGCCCAGCCTGGAGCTCCCCATGGGGTTGTTGTGGCCAAAGTGCAGGACCCGGCACTTGGCCGTGTTGAACCTCATCCCGTTGGAATCAGCCCAACTCTCCAGTCTGTCCAGGTCCCTCTGCAGAGCCCTCCTGCCTTCCAGCTGATCCACACTCCCCCCCAGCTTAGTGTCATCTGCAAATAATAACAGGCTCAAGACTAATAACAGGCTCAAGACTAGACACTAAATAATTTTCGTTCCTTCTATCTTGTATTTGATTTGGACTGGGTGGTATTTGGTATGTGTGGTATTAAAGGGAAAACTGCTTTCCTGCAGTTACGTGCTGCCTATACCCCTTTCACATACTGTCAAATTAAGCAATGCCTTCTGACCATGCTGTGCAGAGAAGACAACAGGAGGGTTTCCACATTTTCACACACATGGGATTTGCAAACACTGATGCATGTGGCCAGCTCCTAAGAGCATAATGCATTTTAGGATACTTGTGGGACTATCCAGCTTTTAGGACTAGTTCAAGTACAGTGCAGACTTAACACTTGAATCCAAGCTACAGTCAAAATACAATTATGTGCATCAAAAGTGTACTAGTCCTGACTCTTCATTCCTTCCATGAGGCATATCTAAGGTCAATACTTTTCAGTTGATAAAAATTCACTGAGAGGCATGGAAATTCTTGGGTCATCATCCCCTCACAGTAACACCTTCCTTTTCACCTATCTCTTCTGATCTCTACCTTCCCTCATCTCTCAGTTCTCTGTACATCTTGACTGAATTTGCCCCTTTGTTTCCATTTGCTAGGCACTGAAACTTCCATGAGTACATTCTTCAGTAATGTTTATAGACACAAAAGAATACAAAATCTGTCCTGATCATACAGTAGAGGGAAAAAAAAGAGTCAGATTTGGTTTACCGATTTCAAGAAACTGTTTTTGAACCCACTGACAGAAAACATGTTTCCATAAAATTCAGTAGGCTCTGGGGTAGGCATTGGGCATTTAAGATTATTCATGGCATTTTAGTGTGGGTTTTATGTTGTTTAAATAGACTGAAAAACTCTTAAGTACCTGTTAGACTTCAGCTTTGTTTATTCCTAACTAAATACTGTGCATATTAAGAGATATCTTGATCCCTTCCCATGCTAATCTGAACACCAGTCTTTTCTGAGTTGGACCAAGTGTATCATGTGAAGTGAATCATTATCAGCATGCCCTGTCAAACTACAAAACTGCATCAAGTTTATCCATAAGATCACATGCTCTTTATGTCATAGCCTGGCCATAATAAATGAACTCACATTTAAGAGGAGGCATTAATTTTTATAGTTGTCTATATGTAACTTCAGAAAGCTGATATGGTGCTGCCTGCCAATATTCTTCTGCAGACACAGAGTCAGCACTAAGCCTAATAGCATCAGCAGTCGATGGTATCTATAGGTATGTGTAGTTGTGGTTGGGTTTGTGTTTTGGGGTTTTTTTTAATATTTATGCTACTACTTATCAGTCATACTAAACCAATGGACAGAGGCAATCACTTTACATAGAGATTTTCTTTCCTGATATTTAAGGGATTTACCTTATATTCATTTGTTCTTTTTAAAACATTACATATATGTATATATTGAGCTTTGTTTTTCTCATCTTCAAACCCACACTTACTTGAGTACTTTAATATCTCTGTTTTCCACATGGCATAGTCCATTGTTCATGACTCAACTCAGCTATGTAAAGCATGAGTTTAATTCCATGTAAAGAGCACTGAGACTCCTAAGCGCACATGCTCAGTTCTTAGAAATTACAGAAAAAAATAATACTATTAGAGGAATAGGCATTTCTTTAAAAAATACTAAAATTCTCACAAATTCCAATAAATATTTCAGAGGTACGGTATTTGGTCTGTTTTAAATGAACCTGGAATATTGAAAATAAAGACATAAACACTTTTAAAAGTAGGTATTATAATAAAATATTGATAATTTTATAACAAGTAACTTTTTTTTTTCTTTGGCAATAGGAATCACGTTGATAATATATTTTTAAAAACTTTAAGAGTTTCTGTTGATCAGTATAGAGGAAAAACATATTTTTAATTTCATCATAAACAAAACAGTAAATGTATATTTTACTAAAGAAAAACCAAAAAAGGACAAACTATGTAATGTAGCTGAGTCTATGGTTGGTAGCAAACACTGGCTCAAGAGGTCCATTCTTAATAGAGTGGAGCAAATCACATTCTCTGAAATTACAAAATAAATATCAGACCACATTAATGTAGGAAAAACAAATTAAATATAAGTGATCCTCACCAAGTGTGTGAGTGACAACCATAAAGGAGAGGTGGAATTTTTCAGAACATTAAGAGACAGAGGATAACCAGTCTTCAAATCCCATGCCTGAGAGGAAGCAGGAGAAAAACTACTAAATCAGGAAAAAGCAATGAAAAACACACATGAAACATCTTACTTGTCAAGTGTAGTTATGGCAAGACTCTGGTCAAATATAAGCTCTTTTCTGCAAGAAGCCACGTGAAATCACCAACTCATATCCCAGTTGAAGAACTGCTCATTGGCAGCACTTTGAATACTTCTCTCACAGTCTAGAAAGAAAAGTCTCTGTGGTCCTTTATGGACTTAGTGAACCATCTGGTACCTCTCCCTCTTAGGGAGGTATGCATGAAAATAGTGATTGAAGTACATCTAGAATTTCTTTACCTTGTTGCATGTCACAGTAATACCCAAACAATGTATTGCAGGACAGTGCTCTCCTGTTTGTTAGTCAACATGTTCTTCTGCCATTAAAATCAATATGAAGTGTAATTAATTTCAATTGTGTAGTGCATTTCTTGGTGACACTATTTGTTGTGATGGATTTTAAATTATCTTTCTGCCTATTGTACTCCTTTTTTTAACCCACTTCCATATGATTTTTCTGGCCTGCTTGATAAAAAATCTCCAAAAAAACTGCATTTCTGGGAATGACAGTCAACTTTGAATGCTAAGATTTTCCCCTTCATATTTAAGAACTAGGACAGAAATCATAATGGCAAAAATCATAACAAATCACACAAGCTGCAAGAAACATAAGCAGCATTTGCTGTCTGCCTGAGGATTGTCCTTTGTGAATCCATGCACATCGGTCTGGAGAGATCTGAGAGCTTTGTTAGATACACCAGATAACACAGAACAGCTCAGTTATGATGATAATAAAGCTGAAAGAATTAATAATACTTTGAAACTTTTCATCTAACATTTTTGTGACTCTTCTTGAAGACAATTTTCTAAGAAAGTGTTACTTAAAACTGATGTAATGCAGGCAGTACTGTAAATTTCCTCTTTCCACCTTGCAATTAATTTCAGGCCTTATATATGATAAATCTGCCTTTCATTGAGCACACTCCTCTGAGAAAAGAGTGACCAAAGTAGCCAAAGTTCTTTGGCATTCCTGCAGTGTGGAAAGAAGTACTAAAGGCACAGATGAAATGAACAGATGCATCTAATCAAAACCAGTAACTCTTCCAGAGAAATATAATCACTGACTGTGAGGTATGTGATACATATACGTGTCAAGTATTGAAGAGATCTGCTGAAGAGACTCTGGATATACAACATGCCACAGGAATGCATGATCCATACTTGCTTTTGTTCCATCATCCTTTCTGAATAAAAAGCAACAGAGGGGGGGGGTCAAAGAAATACTTTGTCATAAGAATTCTCTTGTTGACTTCAATTCTATGTCTGCATAACACTGATCATGAGCCTAGAGAAGAGAGTCATACTGCTCTCAAAGAGATTGAAGCAGTGACTAAGAATAGGAAGAAAGACTTTCTAGAAGCTGTCAAGTTCAGTTTTGCACTTGAAAGGGGGGAAGATTCACATGCAGATCTGGGAGACTTATGCCAACTGAGTGGCATTAAATTTTCTATGTTGAGCAAATCTTTTCAGGATTAGCATTTTAAAGCATTTCTCAGTCTAGTTTGACTCAAGAGAAACACCCACAATGGAACAGAAAACAGTCCCACTAAGTCAGCAACACCAGCAGAGTGACAAAATAGAAACTTAAGTGGCCTACGTTGAGTTGTACCATAATGTCATGCATCATCCGGCATTGCATTCAATTGTACTGCGTTATATTTATTTTTGCTTATTAGGAATAACAAATCCTGAAAGCTGGGGAACTTTTTTCAGAATCCTCCATGGGTTTCTGAGAGATTGTGGACACACATCATAAAAACAAATCTCTCAGTAGTGACTGTCACCTTAAATTAATTGACTTTTACTCATGTCTACGACCCCTCTTGTCTGTCATTAGAAGAATGAAAACCATGGATTACTATTTTTTTAATTATATATAATTTATTTAATGATATTTTACCTAAGGTCTGATCCTTCAAGCACTGAAACCCTTGACAAAACTCTTCCTGATTACAGTTGGTGGAGGATTGACACTAGCATTGCATTAGAAGAAAGGGTTTCGATTCATTTCAGTAACTGGTTCCACTTAGACAGATTTATAATTCCTGCAATCATCCTTTTCCACAGACAAGGTGCCTTCATATTACCAAGACAGAGCAAATATCACCACAGGGTTACCAAAAAAATCCCAAGAAATCAAGAAAATAACCCAACAGTCATTCTACAAAGCAATAATTATGTAGAGTTCAGAGACTTAATGATGTACACTGTCTAAGACATTGTGAAAGTACAGAAAATTATATTTATGCTCGAGTTGTATTTTAAATACAGAAGAATCTGTTTAAATCACATCATAGACAGTCTCATATTTAAGCCTCTTGATTAGTTCCAGCCATGCATATGGACAGCCAGCTTGGAAAAAGTAATTGTTATCTACAGATTATATCAGACGTGTGTTTAAGTGAAGAATGTTTATATCAAATATAGGGGCTCTGAGTGCAAAATACAACTTATGGTGAAGGCTCTAGGCTCACAGTAGCTTCATCATGAACATGTCCAAGCTGATTATTGCCTGCATTTGGAGAGTATGAAAAGTGGCAAGCTTCTGTGTTGCTCTTCAGCAGAGCTTCTGATAGCAGTTCTCACAGATCATGGCCCACTATAAATGTCAACAAATTATCCTCTTGCTTATCTAATGTTCAATCTTTTTCTTTTTTTTATTGTCCTCTGCAAAGTGGTAACTAAGGCTAGCTAATCTAATTTAGCTATCTACACAAGCAAAGTAAATATACAGAAACCTTTCTTCGTCACTGACAGCAGTGGGCAGAGCATGGCCAGGAGACCAGCAACCTCTCTGAGCTCCCAAAGAAATGGCTGCATGGAAACTGCCTGCTGTGAGCAGTCTGACTAGCTCATCCAAATTTCTGCTCTGTGCCCAGGAATTCCTTAGGAAAATGCTACTTAGGGAAAGCCAAAACCATGCTGAGGAATGTACTAGCAATTTAATGATGTAGAAAATTCAAGTTCTAAGGCCTGGGAAAATTCCCTGAAACTGTTTAATTTACTAGTGTAGTGGTAGCCTCAGGCTCAGGGGCTTCCTTTTAGCCTTTTACCCCAGTGAAAGAGACAGGTAAAATCCTTTATGCAGTTTACTTTACGAAAACATTGAGCTGTATGGCACTTAAATTTAAATATCTGCTATAGCAACTAATGTCAAGAAAGGAAGGAATGAAAGTATCTTTACTGAACTGCCAAAAACATAGCTGTTTATAGAGTTACTTTAAAGTGATTGGTATTTTTCTCAAGGCTTCTGGATCACTTTTCAGAGGTACTTAGTTACCTCCACTATATCTACAGGAGAAAGGGTTTGGCATCCCTGCACTGCATTTTGCCTGAACTGCTTCTTGCTGTCTTAAATAGGAACATCACAGCAACAAGGCACTTTGCCTAGGGACTGCAAACACTGATCAATCAACAATGCTACATTAACTGTAACTTGGAAGGTTTGTAGTACAGCACACCACTTCCCAGCAATTAGAAAAATGTGTTAGCCTGCCAGTACTGCCAGCTCTGCTTTTCAGCAGGTACAGCAAGGATCCTTTCTAGGACTACCTCGGGACTGGACTGGTCAGGGTCTGTTTTCTGAGAGTCCATCACAGCACACATCCTTCTTGAAATCTGTTACTTGAAGGAAGAGTTTAGTTTTCAGTTACACTTACTTGGTATAAACACAATTATCACACAAACAGCCACAATAAATGTCACTGGTAGTCCTTGAGCAGATTTACATTCTCTGCAAACTGTTTCGTGCTGTCAAATGACAAACCCATGTTAAACGTGTTGCTCCTGATAATGCAAGCTTTCAAATGGGTCTCTAAATAATTTTGACTTTAAATGACTACAGAAAATAAACTTTTTTTTTTTTTTTAAGTCCAGAGTAGTGTTTAATTATATTCTAAGGAAGTAGTAAACTCCTCTATCACTGGTGAATGGTTGGCAACATCATTTATTTTAATGGACATATATTGCTTTGAACTAAGTCTTTGCCATCTGTTCTGATCCATAATTAGGAATGTAAAATGAACATATTTCACAATTACATCAACAAAATATATAATATGTGTCTTAAATGCATACGTATGTTCTCTGCACAGTGCATGTACCATGCATCTGTGATGTTTTTCTCATGTTTCAGAAATAAATCAGGATGGATGGAAGATACTTAGTCATTACACAGTAATTTACTTAATCATTAACTTTGTTCACAAAATTCAGAACATTATAGGAGATTCTACAGTATAGGCACTTTTAGCAAAGTATATGTGTATAAAATGGGAATAGATTCAATAGAATCATGTTAATTTCAGTGTCTTTGAAAAATAAACTTATGAAAACATAGCTACATTTCTTTAACTGTATGTTCCCTGTTGTTTAATGGAGAGCTGCGAGATTCTACTCTAATCTCTTGGTATTTATGTGAATGGAGAAATTGAACTAATGACTTATGTAGCATTAGTAATATGTTATGCCTTAATGCAAATAACAAATCCTGGGAAAAATAATGGATTTCACTCCCTAGAACTTCCATGCCATTAGTGGAAAGGTTTGTACTGCAAAAGAGCATAACCCCAGCTCTGGAAATCACAGGACCTGAGACAGTATTACAGACAGAAGAGAACAGTTTAATACTTTTTCCTTCTGTTCTGCCCCTGGATCAACCATGATTCCCATGTGGGGAAGAAATAACCCTGTGATAATTTAGAGGCAGCCATTCTTACTTCATTCTAAGGTGGTCAAATAAATTCAAATATGAAGAAATAAAAAAAAAAAAAAAAAAAAAAAAAAAAAAAAAGCAATCCACAATCCAGGTTTCCTAGTCAGCAATTCCCTCACCATTTGAAAGCCAGAAACATCTGCTGCTGCTCGAGGTGGCATATTGGACATGTTGATCATTCCTGACTTCAGCAATCATTGTCAGTGCACCCAAGAGTATTATTACCAAGCTCAGGGACATATGGATAGTTTAGCTATTTAAAATGGGATTCAGGAGGCAGAAGAATTTTCACAAGTGGTAGATTACTATCCTGAAGGCCTCAGACAAATCTCTGGTAGGTAATTTTTTATCTTCTTTAGATAGTGCATCTGCAACACATACTGTCTCTCCAGGTGTCGTCCTCTGACATTTTATAGACAGACCAACTGCTTCTGTATTACACCCTTATGTTTTTTACAGCCATCAATGCAAAAGCAAATATCCATTAACAGCCTGCTACAATGCAAAGCTGCAAGAGTAATCTTTGAGAAGAAACAAAATGAAGATGTTTGGAAGCATCATGTACATGACAGCAGGCAAGGGGCCAGGAGATCTGGGTTCCCCATTTAGTCTTTGTCATTGGCTTCAAACAATTTATATCAAGGAATTCACTCACTTTTTGTTCCTTTTGCCTGTATTTCTTTTTTTTCAGAGGGGGTAAAATTCATCTCATTTCATAAAAGGTAAAGCTGAAAAGTATAGGAGCCCTTCCTTCATTCCATGTGTTATGACTCATTCTGCTATCAGAAATAAAGACCTATAAGGTGACCCTGCAGGGTGAAGTCTATTATGTGTATCAGCACAGCTACATTTTCAGGGTCACTTGGTGTATGTTTTCCTGTATTCCATAGTCTCCTAGGATTAATTTGATCCTTTTCTCTATTGTGAAGACCAAACCCTAAGTCCCTACATTTCCCAGCATTAAGACCGAGGATGATTTTCCCCTTGGGAGCTTATTAAAGTTATTTGTCAACAACTTTAAAATACTGGATATGGGTTCATACAGAGGCAAAAACTGCTATTTGCACCTCCATGAAATTCTTGGTGGCAAACAACATCTTTGGCAGAGGAAGCAGCAGAAAATCAGGGATGGATGTGTGCATGGAGGACTCTCAGCCTTTAAACAGCACTCATTCAGTTGTGTCTCTGACATCATCCAACCTCTACCTCCATTTCTTGTGGAACTTGTTAAGTTTTAGGCCTGCTGAACAATTAGAGTTTGCCAAAAGAAGAGTAATCTAACTTCACAGAGCCAGATGAGAGCATTTTTCGTTCCAGTCACTTTTCCTGATATCATCAAAGATGTAGACAAGAGACTCTATTGTTTGCATCACTCCGGACTATTTTTAATACCTTTTGGTATTCTAGATGCAGGATCTGTACACCTGGTAGGCTCTACTGACTTCTGTAGGTATGTTCTGCTCACACAGCAAGAACAGTAATTGGGTGCTGCAATAGTTAATGTGTGTTGCTCACAAAGGGTTTAAAACCTACTACAGCTTACTGCTTTAGAGCTGAGACTGAAAAAAATGTCTCTGCTTTGGTTTGAAATTATATTCCATTTTTCAATACTGTTTTTCTGCTCCTTGCTGCGACATTTCCTACAGAGCACTGTCAAAGGACATAATTTTTAAGCAGAATAAACATGCAGTAATTTATCAATTCATAGAAATGTTGTTGCTAAGATATTATTGTAAATCACATGCACCTCATGCACATCTCAGCAGGGGACCCTGACAAGATTCCAAGGCTGTTGCTGAAATACAGCACTCTAATTAAGAAAATACTCAAGCTCTGAATATGCCAGAGATGATTTTGTTTGCTTTAAGCCATCTTCTTACATTACAAGAAAAAATGATGATTAAATGGGAGACATTTATCATCAGGAGAAAATTCCACCTCACTTGTTCAGAATGCTGGTCACACTGACACTGAAGAAAAGCCTTTTGGATGTTATGGTACCATCAGGGAACTCCATAACAGTCTTTTATGTTGTCAGTCAGTGTTTAATCTTGGAGACTGGTTACAGAATACAGTAGTGAAAACTCTTATGTGTAAGTGTCTAGACTTGACACTGCATCTCTTTAAAACCTTCGTCCTGGTAGAAGTTAGTCTAATAATATTCTCAAATTTTCTGACACCTAAACTCATTTTAAAACTGCCAGAAAACACTGGTATAGAGCATAAATTATCAGGCAACATTCTTTGGTATGTGTTTCAAAGAGGACACCTAAACAAACTATTATACATGTTCTCTTTGGCCCATTAAGTCCATATATTTTTATATTCACACCCCTTGCTCCCACCCCACCTATGTTTTGCAGAATCATGCATAAATACTTTAATTCACATCATTCTGTTTTAAGTCCATCTCTAACAGCTGTACCTCAAACTGAATTGCCAGAGTGAAGAACAGATGAGACAGTAGCAGCTGTAATATAACACAGATCATGATAAAAAGTAAGTAAAATGACAAGTGAGATTGCAGTTATATCATCTCTGGTTCCAATCAAACCCATTAGACAGGTCAAGAGCTAGAAGAAACTGCTTTTGTACTTCTTCGGTGAATTCCATGGGTACATTCTGGTAAATCCAGATGGCTCAGCCCTCAGTGAAGGCTGTGGCAACCGTAAATGCACAGGAACTGAAGATCTGTCTCTACATGTCTTCCTTCATACCAGATAACCCATGGAATAAGAGTGCCACTCAACACCCAGTACCAGGGAATTCTGGCAGAAGAACGAGCTGGCTTGTGAAACCTTGCAATATTGTAATATTTTCCTCACCCAGTTAGTTGTACATCCCAGAAGTGCTAGCCTGAAACTGCAATGTAGAGGCTGGAAGCAATAATTTATATTTTATACAAAATACTCACTGAAAGTGACAACGCCTTAACAAAAATATTGGTATAAACATATTTAAAGAATAATTCCGTATTTGCACTTTCCAATCTGATGAACCATAATTTTGTGCAGACTTTAAACTCAAACTGCTAATTAAACCACTTACTGTTTAACTGATTCACTGTACCTGTTATCAGAGTTTGCTATAATTCCCCAGTCATTCATGAAAAAGTAACCAGAACATATATTGATGGACATGTAATTAATTTGCAATTTCTCCGTACCTTGACCTGTGTGAAACCTCTATAATTTTAAGATGTGTGTGTAAGCATCATTTAGGCCCATGTGCTTGATTGTATCTATGCTACTGCATGCCAATAGCTTTTATTCCTGTTATTTCCACTTCTTTGAGTTCTTATCAAATGTGTCACATGAACTGATGAGTATACCAATGGAACCAAAATAAGATAAACTGATTTTCAGAGGGTTAGTGGTCAGTAGTCCCATAAATCTTCTTTCAGCATGATAGAATCTAGTTTTTGCCAAATTATAGTACTCGGAATCACTGGTAACTGGAATTGCCTGAAAAATTAAGTCTCATAACTAAAAACAACAAATGCTACTTTGTTCGTACAGCTGCACATCATCTGTACAGGGGACAACAAAAATCTCAAATATCATTGATCCAGCACTAATCTCGCACTATCCTGTTTAATCTGTTAGTTACATGGCCAAGACACAGAAGTCCAAACAAGACAAACACAGTGTTTTTTAAGCTCCTTCTACTACCATAACACGTTAATGTTAATGAAATGTGTAACGTGAAATTTCAGATTTTTATTGTATTAACAGGAAAATGAAAGCTAAATGACAGTTAAATTGTTAACAACTTCATAGATAATTTTCATGGCATACCTCGTTCTGTTGTCCCTGGTCACTGTAGTCTGCTAGGGCTTTAAAGTGGGACAATTAATTCTAGGAAAGATGAAGATGGAGGCTGGTCTAACTACCTGGTCTAACCTCAAGTCAACCCTGCTCTGAGCAGGAGGTTGGACTACTCAGACTACTCAGAACTCCTGAGGCCCCTTCCAGCACGAACCACTTCATTATTAAATTCAGTTATTGAAAATGCTAATTCTGGAATAAATATCTTGGGATTGTTTTGCCTTTCCAATCAGATCAACATATCACAATCTTAAGATGTGGGTTTCCTCATTTATGCATATCTTTGAAAGTCCCTCCTTTAGAGCACTTCTACTAATTAATGTCAAATATTCACATATTGATAAATTCAACATAGATAACAGACTGCTAAAATATTAACGGTGTATTCATAAAATAGTACCTTTTTTCATTCAAGGTCTTTAATTTATGTTAAATCTTGCTTTAATGATTTTAGGCACTGGTGTCCAATCTGACTATACTATCAGCTTCTGAGAGAGTAATGTCTTTGAAAAAGACTTGGAAGTAGCAAATAAAGGTCCAGCTCCAATAAATAGTAATTCTCCTCATCATAAATCTCTAATAATCATAGGTTTGACCAGTGCTGAAGGATAGTGTCTTGAAGCAGGAAAACACTTTTCTATTAATTTTTCGAAAAGGACAATTTTTGGCAGACAACAGACAGACATCTGGGGAAAACCATTTAAACTGTTAGAACAGGATTCAACAGAGTACATCTGGTTGATCCAAGAATGGGATCAACATAGAACAGCATGTACACAATTGAGATACTATTTAAAACAGGACAGCCATGGTAGCCATGGTTATCAGATTTAAACACAAACCTTCAGTATGCTTAGAATAGTTAAATAACATTTCACTAGTCATTAATTATCACAGTTAATAATATGTAGCATGGGGAAAACAAATAAACAAAAAAATTGACTGACTTCTCAGTCTAGTTAGCTAAGCCACTGCTTGCCCAGACTCTGGCAAAAGGATTCTAGTGATCCTCCTAAGAGTGGTTATTGTATGGTGTCTGCTTTCCAAGTATGGACATAATGTCTTGCAGTATAAGCATATTAACATATGGAAACAATTTCAAATACACAGGACTTTCCTCAAGACCTCTGTTCAACATTTTGACTTATCTGAAAGCCTGGATGTCTTTTAGATTGAGCCACTTATTAACAACAGGGTGAATTAAGGACAAGCTATAGTCTCAAAGTGCCCTTGCACCTACAGAATGAAGTCTAACTCTTAATCTTAACTGATAATATTTCAATGGGTTAAGAGCATATCTCAGAGTGTGTGTGTGCAAGCATGCATGTGTGTGATATTTATAACAAGTACACAAATCTTCTTGCAGAATTAGAAGTTAAGGTGTCATTTACCAGTACAAACACCACCATTATTTTGAACTACAGCTTAGTTGCCAGCTATAACTAAATCCTTTACATGTGAAAAAAAGATTTCAAATACTTTTAACACCATTCCACATCTGTCCTTCACAACACAGATACAAAAGAATGTCATAGTGCTGTGTCTTAGCCACAGCTGGCAACCAAGGACCATGCAGCCACTCATTCCCCACCAGTGGGATGGAGGAGAGAATCAGAAAAGTAAAAGTAAGAAAACTCATGGGCTGAGATACAGACAGTTTAATATGTGAAGCAAAATTCATGCAGACAAGGAAAGCAAAACAAGGAATTCATGCACTACTTCCTATCGCCAGGCAGGTTTCAGCCATCTCCAGAAAAGCTGGGCTCTATCACATGTAATGACTATCTGGGAAGACAAACACCATCACTTTGGAAGCACATGCCCTTCCTTCTTCTCCCCCCAACTTTAATTTCTAAACGTGATGTCATACAGTATGAAATATTCCTTTGGTCAGTTGGGCCCAGCTGTCCTAGCTATGTTGCCTTCCAGCTTCATGTGCAACTCCAGCCTATTGGCTGGTGGGGTGAGGTGAGAAGCAGAAAAGGCCTTGACTGCTGGTAAGCACTGCTCAGCAGTAACAGAAACATCTATGCATTATCAACACTGTTTCCAGCACAAATCCAGAACGTAGCTCCATCCACATAGCTTATGTGAAGAAAATTAACTCTAGCCCAGATAAAACTAGTACATGCCCCACCCCTTATTTCATCCCATTTACATCATGTTTATGACAAATAAGGGGTTATTCCTTCTTGGCTATGCCTGCTGTGACACAGACTTGTCCACAGCAGCTTTGAGGTGCACCTGCTTCAGTGTGGCCTTACACACAACCACAGTCCCTTCAGTAGTAAACCTGCTCCAACGTGGCCTCACCCCTGGCTGCAGTCTCTCCCAGGGGTGTGTCTGCCATGTCATGGGTTTATCTATGGCCACATGCTTTGAGATGCTCCAGCATGACCTTATGTAAGTCACTGATGCTTCAAGGTGTACCTAATGCACTATGGACTTATCCTTGGGCCACAATCCTTTCAGAGGTATACCTGCTGTGGTACAGATGTAGCTATGGCCATAGATGCCCTGAGATGTACCTGCTTTGGTGTGGATGGCACAGCTATTTCAGGATGTCCTGTTCTCATGTGGTCACAGTCTCTTCAATTCCAGTTTACAATGGGGTTCCAGCCTGCTCAGTACAGCAGCACAGAAATAGCAGCAATGCCCTGGCCACCTGCCAGCCCAGGCACATGCCCATCACTGCTATCAAAATGTTCTCAGGCACAGCAGAGTAAGATGATAAGAAGTGCAGCAGTACAGAAAGCAGTGAAAGAAAAAAAGTAGCCACTAATGAGCACGAGACTAATTTACAGTAAGGCAAGCAAGTTCCATGGCAAACACAAGGCCCTGCCAATTAATGGTTAAGCAGCAATAGCTAAACAGCTATTAATTCAATCTAGCACATTCCAAAAAATCTGATGTTTTCTCAAGCCCTTCAAGTTTGGGTGCCCAACATTGGGCACCAAAAAGGACTGTCGTAGTTTAACCCCAGCTGGCAACTAAGCACTATGCAGCTGCTCATTCATTCCTCCCAACGCCCCCCTGGGGTGGGATGGAGGAGAGAATCAGAAAAGTGAGAAAACTTGTGGGTTGAGATTGCTCTGTGTAAAAATTGCCCAGCAATAACTAGTTTTATTTACTGCTGGGCAGAAACATCTTTGGACTACCAAATGTGTTCAGCACAAGTCCAAAACGCAGCTTCATTCTAGCTACCGTGAAGAAAATTGACTCTATCCCAGCCAAAACCAGCAGACATAGTAATGAGGTAACCTGAATGTTCAAAAAGCAATTTTAAAAAACAAAACATGAACAGGAATATTCCCTGAGTTAGAGGGTATAACAATGAGGTATTTCAGTTTTATGTACACTATGATTTGTGCAACCAACATTACTCCTATAGTTGAACAATTGCCAAAATACGTAACAAATTTTCCCACTCTAGATAAGACATTAATATAATTGTTTTAATTAATCCATCACATCATAGAAAGTTTCCTAACTGACAGAATTTCAAGATTATTAGCATTTTGCAATATTAACAGATGCATTTTTATCATCACGGAAATTGTCCTAAGCTATATATTGATAATTACTAATGGCTTTGACTAGAAGCAGAGAATGCAGGAAGGCTCTGTGTTCTACAGCTTCAGAATCTATTCCCAAAGGATCATGAAGTGCAGTTACATGTTACTTAACATTATATAACTTTTTTCTTAATTTTTTTAAACATTACAGTAGTTGGGGTTACAGTAGTTGAGTTTTTATGTCCTCAAGCAGACTCACCCAGAGCATCACTTCTTTCTTGAAAACTTCCAAATTCACAGTCTAAAGTGACATGACTAACTTTTACCTTGGGCCATCATCAACCTTTTTCCTTTCCCACCTACGGATGATTAGTACCTTGATATATTCATAAGAAACATTCCAGCCTCCCTTCGTTCTTTGGACAGCCTACATTTGACATGTTCTTGGATTTTTTCCCTACAGTAGCTCTTCACTTCCTCACTTACCCAACAGGCTTTGTTTGAGCATCACTGAAGAAATTACTGTAGCATGAAGTCATTTCATGTTAGACACCACAGACATGTAGATCTCACACTTTCATCAAAAACAAAGTCAGTTAATTTCAATCACCTGAAAGAAAAAAAACAACAGCTTCTTGATTTCCGATATCCATAAAAGTAGTTTCCATTACGTAGTTCAAATATTTCTCTTGCTTGGGAAGAAGCAGCAGAAAGCACAGGGCAATACTTTCACTAAATTTTATGTTCTTAAGTTTTATGTTTCCTAAAAAATGTGCTTTAAAATTTTCTATTGCAGGATGAAACTCCAATGATTTCTGAGGCTTAGCAATTTTTTAACATTAAAACACAGTAGGAACTCCTTTACAAGCAAAAATATTGCTAACTCAAAGTTCTGTTTTCTTTCAAAGGCATTGATGAAGAAAACATAATCTCCTTTTCCATACAGTTTTCCTTGAGTGGGACTCTTTTTGCTTCATTCTAGCTGTATAAAGGTAAAGACTTTCGTCTAACGCAGTTGGGTAACCAGACTGCTGCTACAGTCAGTGCAGAGATATGCATCTTACCAGGGCAGTTCAGTAGGTGTACAAACTATGTGCCCTAGGCTTTCCCTAGACTTAATGCAAAAAAGGCAGACACATTCAAAGGTCTACTGCAGATGAGATGATTTTAATTTTCTTTCTTTCACCACCTTCTACGGTGTGCAGGAAACTGGACTGGACCATGATCTGAACAGCAGTGTACATTAGCAGTTGCTCCAGAAGAGTAGGCAGAGACATGAGTGTAACTCCAGTGAAATTCAGATCATCATTTGGCCCCCGGTGTTGAGCAACTCCCATACTTTCAAAATGAAACTGTTTGCAAACCACCGAAACTGCAAGCCAAAACTTGCTAGGTTGGCTTGTCATCAGAAGAGCTCTTGTGGGAAAGTGCTCGGGGAATACAAATGTGCCAATCTATCCTTCTACTTGTAGTGAATCAAATCTCTGTCGGTGGCCCTAATAATAATTCTTTTTTTTTTTTTTTTTTTTTGCAGTAATGCAAATGAAAAGGATATTCTTGCATAAAGAACTGAATTCAACTAAACTGTCTCAGTTTTTCTCAGGATACATAGTGAAAGATGGCAGTTTCTATTACAAATCTACAAAACTCGTAAAACGAATTTTCTCAGTTGAGAAACGTTTTTATGGCAGGTTAGTAAACTACAAAGCATAGATTGTATATTTAATTCATTACAATCACACCAAGAGCTTGTGGACCATTCTTCTATATCTTGGCAGTATCCAAACTGTGCTCTGTTGCTTTAACGTTTGATTTCTGCAACATTCCACATGTCTTTGCTGTGTACCCTAGAGTCAGTTTAAAATGTGTGAAACTTTCATCAAAGTTGGCTTCAATTTCTGTTTTAAGTTCTATTTTAGATAAAGCTTTACTTCCTTTTTCAGGATTTTTATATATGTATTTGTGCCTTAGGGGATTTTTGTGAGCGCTGATGCTAATGAATGATCTCTGTAATTAGCAAATATGTCTTCATTTTTGGCAAATTACTAAATCCCCCACTCCTCCTCCTTCATTAAAACATGAAGTGGTTAGAAGTGAAACATTATTTACCAACACAATTAAGCTGCATATAGCAATCTCAATTAGTATATGTCATGAACAGAAAATAGCTTTGACTCTTCTTTGAGTGACCAGCTAAAATTCATTAACATAATGGGCATCCACTAAAGGTAAACTTTGAAACACAGCAATAATCTACCAAAATATGATCTGGAAAAGACAAAAAGAAGTATAAAATAGATCTATTCCACTTACAGGATAAAGGTATCCCAACCACAATTCACTAAACAAAGTTTCCAAATTGTTGACTATTTCCATGCATGTCATTTTGCAGGTCATCCCAATTCAATGGCTGAGGAAGCTTCCCTCCTTACAATTCATCAGATGAAAAGCAGTAGCGGTATTAACAAGAAAGCAACCAATTTTAAACATGTAACATGTATGCATGGTAGAACAGAAATTTAAATGAGGAGGTAATAGAAACTCTCTGAGATACAGTATGAGGACATTCATTCTTATGGATTACAATGAAGAAGGAATATGTTTTTTGTTCTAAAATACTCTTAAATTCTGTGTAGTCCGAGGACCTGACTCAGTGGTCCAAGGATTTAATGAAACCAGAGGGGTCCTGATTCCGATTTGTGCTTTCAAAGAATTAACTGTAGAATTGTACAAAACCAAATTATTTAAAATTAAATGAAGAACAAAGGAAAGAAACTTCACTTATTTAAAACTGGAGCTAGACAGACCTACCGAAAGAATAAACTGTAGTTCCTCTTGATAATGGCCCAGAATGCCCCTTTCCCATGCTGTGCTTTAACACTCAGAAAATATCATTAAAATGCAAATACTGAGAAAAAGAAGAGATCATATGGACAGAAATTGCTCACACCCAGTAGTTTGCTGAGAACTTGATGATGTGGAAAAGTTGTTCAAGCATTAATACAGAAAGAAAAGGATGTCTCTTTTACAGAAAAAAATAAAGCAAAAGAAAACAAACAAACAAAAAAACCCCAAAAAGTAAAAACCAAAAAAAAACCGAAAACAAAACAGAGAAACATTCCTGAAAAATACCATGAAGAGAAGGACAAGGTGGAAGAGTGAATAGTTCACAAACCATGTGATATCAAAAAGTACAGTTCAAAAGGTTCACAAAACCTCAAAACAAAACATGGTTTGCCCATCCCTTACTATTAGTCATTTACGAGAAATGTTCCTCCCTGACCTCTGATTAATTCTTTTACTTGCGTAGTTGCTCCTTCTGCTTTTGGATATGATGCTCTCTTGTAGGGTGCTATAGACATTGGTTATGAGGAATCTTCGTTCTAAGTCTGAGAGCAAACCCACACCTGCCAAAAGAACAGGTGACTCCACTGCTGAGGAGAGATGGAGAAGTTTATAATAGAGAATATAGATCACATTCTCTCTGTATTACACTGGAACACAACCAAATCCTGCCATAAGCTAATTTCCAGCAGTCACCATTGAAACATGGAAGATGATTTTTTTTTTCTTTTTGTTTGGTTTTTTTTTCAGGTTTACCACTGAGTTTTGTTCTTCAAAAAAGTATGAAATATATTTCAGTTGCAGGAAGCATACCGACAGCATTCCCAAGGAGACTGACTATTTTTCATTCATCCCACTCTTTCTCCTCCCTGCTATTTTAGGACTTGTGAAAATCTAGAAATGCCATAATAGATAAAATCCAAGCAAAACAAATTTCTAGAGCTCATGACCCAGTTTCACATACAGAACTAGTTATCAGGATTGATTTTCCTTTTCACCCACAATTTTCAGGAAGTAAACCTTGGATTCAGCTACTGTTCTGTGTTAAAGACAGCAGAGATGCATCACCCTGCAGGGAGTACTGGGACAGAAGGAAACAGATTGCTTCCTGGAGCTCTTCATTTGCATTGGAGACATTGGGTGTGATATGTGACACCCTTAGTATAAAGCAGTATTCCCTTCCAGCATTAGCAACCACTTTTGGTAGCCTGTCTGTGGGGGAGATGAAGATACACTTACTGTCTGCATATTCCTTTTAAATACTTCTAGGAGACCAAACCCACATTCTTAAACACAGCAGTTGCAATCCTGGACTCACACAGGGAAAGTAGGAAATTTGGTGTGGAGTGAAAAGGGATTATTGACTTCCAATTTGGAAGGAGTTAGTATGAGAATTTTCTATCACTGACATGTTTCCTTCAAAAGAGATTTTTGCAGTCATGATACAATACTTCCCCTCCAAAATCTTTCTCCTAAAAGTATTAGAAAGCAACTTGATACCAGACTTCATTAGTGTTAACTTATAAAAACTGTAAAGCAGCCTTATATCCCTGCTTGGAAATAATGAGAAAGGGTGGAGTCACATGCTATTTGAACAACAAAGCAAACTGTAAGCTATGGTAAATAAATGCCTGAAAGAAAACACCCTGACTCCACCTGTGTCTGATTCAAATGAAAAAGTACCAGTTTCACCCAAGCCACAAATGCACACATGCACACACACATACACACAAACCTGCAATTGTAAATTCCATGATCTGATGACTGAAGCATTTTGTACAGGTGAATTAGTGCATCAACAAAAACACTGCCCTTTTAATGAGAACTCACAATACTTACAAAGTGCATTTCTTTAATGGTTTTATTTGCTAAAAAATTCAAAAATATGTTTCATAAATTACCATCTCTATGTAAACATTTGGCCTTACGTTTAGATTATTGTTTGCTACACAGCTAACTACTTCCCTTTCATACAGTCTTCCTCAGTTCATGCCTTATGAATAGATTCTTTTCTCATTTGTTCTTTTTCTATCAATGCAAATCATCTACTCTAGCTCTTCGTGGTACTCCCTGTTATCAGTGTCCTCCTTTTCATTTTTGCATGCTTTATGTGTCCTCTACAAGTTGAAAAGACAAATATTTTGCTTCATACAGTAACAAATCTCTTGAATTTCTTCTTCACTTCACATAGCCAGGAAGCTGCAAAGTATCTCCATACTGAATAACAAGCTGCAGAGTCACAGAGTAGCTTCTGTCTTCACAGAGCCCTGTAGAAGTAAGCAATATGAAGAGATGTAACAGGTAAAAACAAAGATCTCTTTAGCCTAACATCCAGTTCCCAACAGCAGCTATTAGCGGATGCCTAGAGGGAGAGCAAAAGCAGTATATAACTTCTGCCTGTTCTCCCAGCCTCCAGCAATCTCTGACTTGGAGACTTCCTGCATGATCATGTCTTCCACCTCCAAAGATGCCTGGGGAGATGAGGAATAAAATACAACTCAGAAAATGTGCTGCTAAGTAAAGAACAACGGAGACTAAAGGAGGGAAGAAAATGTATCTGTAAATCAGTCAAAACATTACCAAGTAGCTCTAAAGAAGTTTGCTTTAGGTACTGGATGAACTCTACCCACTGAGGGTAGTAGTCTAAACCTACTTTTGCAAGCTATATGTACAGAGTGACAGGCTGCCACTTCTGGATTTACACACATAAGGAGTCCTAACCTACTTCAGTCAAAATAGATAATTTGCCTCAATGGATTTAAATAGTAGGTTTTGCAAACCCTGCTGCCTGAAATAGGTTAGGAATACTCACAGATCTAGTTGTATTCAGCAGAGGGGTACTGCTTTTCAACTGGAATAGGTAGACATGACAGGTGCTATCAATCCACAGCAGTACAGAGCCAGAAATGAAGATATGCCCTGTGCCAGCCAAAGGTACTATTGTTTCCAGCTATGCATCATCACACACCCACTGGAGCTTACCACATGTACTGTCCTGCAAAATGCAGTGCTGTAGCCATGGACAGAATCAGCCTCTTGTTGGTAAAGTGAAATCTCATTTGCTTTATGAAGCACAGCTGTCACTATCAGAACAGGATTGATGCTTTTCCATGGGAGAACTCCTTTACTAATTCTTCTGCACTGAACTAGGTGAAGTGCTTCCTAGTCTGCTTCAAGCCACATCAGCTAAGCCCCTTTAAACTTCTAAGTAAACTATTTGAAATTACTTAGCTGATTTTGTCAGAAGAAAATAGAAAGTGCTCATGGAACCTTCTTCCAGGACAGCATAAACTGTAACAGAAAAGACCCAGGAAGCAAAAGTAAGATATCTTCAGCTGCAAAAATTATTTGCAAGAGTATACACCTACCTGCACCCTGGTATCATAGATAAACTAGTACAAATTGTAGTTTTTTACTTAATGTATTGTCAATTAGTAAAAATGTTTTGATCATCAATGAGGTTCTTGAGAGAAAAGAAAAAAAAGAAAAAAAAAAGACAGAAAAAAAGACAGCATAATTAAATAACACCTAGAGAAATATATTTCCTGTTCACCCAAAACTCATAGTAAGCCTACTCCCAGGCTGCTCAATTAATAATAACTACCTCAGTTCTCATTTTGGCTTACTACACACACTCTGCCCAGACTCTTCCACTGAGGGGACAGGCAGTGCAGGAAACTGGGCTTCTGCATTCATTGGTTCCTTTTGCCATTTTCTACTCATTGGTTTCTATCTACACAGCAAAGCACATTAACTTCTGCACTATTACAAAACCTGGGAACCATATGTTGCAGTGTTGTTGGAATTTAATGTTTGGTCAAGCAAATCTCCTCCTACTATTTATTTGTGAATGGGGTGCTTAGGCTGTTCTCTCACAGAAGAGAACTAAAAGCTGCTCCATGTCGAAGGATGGTGTACACCACCTTTCTGATTGCATAAAAATTTCCTCTAGATTCCTTCAAATTCCTCCATATTTGATAATCCAGAAGAAACATTTTGTGGAACAATAAGTGTTTGATGCCTTGAGATATTTTCCAAATGGGGCACCTTCTAGTATGACACCTGATGAAGTACTTGTGAAGAATTTGCAACAATAAAGGAGAGCAGCCCCTAAGTAACTAGGTAGTTGTCCTGGTTTGGGCCAGGATAAAGGTGATTTTCTGGTTTGTACTTTTGTTTTCAGCTAGGTTTCTTGTAAGTAGCTGCACTTGCTGAAATTAACAGCAAGTTTCTCAGACAGTGTCTGCTTCTAGGACTGATAACACTGGATGTTTATAGTTATTGCCAGAGACTGGTGTGCAGAGCCAAGGACACTGCTCAGCTCTGAGGAACATTTTACCCTCCAGAAGGAGTAAAGAGGTCCCACCTGAACCCCTCTGTCAAGACAAGACAGATGCCAGAACTGACCAAACAGAGTATTCCATCCCATACATGTCATACTCAGTACAAATTTGAGGGATCACGAGGGTCAAACAGTTTCCTGCCCTTTCCTCTCGTCCTGCCTTCCTTCGCCTGTTCCCTGCGTGCTTTGGCATGCCCGGTTTAATTGCCAGGCCAGTGTCAAACTGTGACAGTAGTACATACTTCTGAGTCTCAGAGCTGGATAATACTCTCCATATCATCACTGGGCCAAGCCACCAAAGAATCTGTTTCCTGGAAACAAAAGGCTTGATAAGGAACAGAAGACCGACAGGTAGGAAAGAGCTAAAGAAACAGTGGCTACTCTCATGACTCAACAAGGGATTTCAGTGAAGGCTGAAAAGATGTATTTCTGAGATCATTTCTCTGTTAGACAAACGGGAGTGCCAGCACAAAGGTGAAAGTAAAACTATACACTCAACAATGGAGGGCAGGACCATAGTAGCTTTGATTTTAACAATCTCTTGCTGCCACAAAACAAAACTCAAAAATGTGTTTCTAGCAACCTAAGTCAATCTAATTACTGGCTTTTGCAGTGCTGCCTTTACCTTGCTGTTCCTGATCAGCTTTCTTACTTGACAGACAAGGTATGTGTAAGTGCATGGAATTTCATTGTTAGTCTAGTTCTATAATGCCAGAGCAATAAATCACCCACAGTTCTACTGAGCATCAACAGCAAGGCAAGCAAGCAGTAGGAACACACAACTGAATGGTGTGGGTGGAAGTAGGTAGGATGAGGAAAAGAGCATCTTCTTCCACAATAGTGCTCAGTCACAACCCAGTCAGGCATACTGAGACATACTGGGAAAATTTGCATTCTTATAGGAAAACTGTTGGCCCACGTTCAAGATCTACAGTTCCAGCAACTTAGTTTTGAAGATAGAAAAAACACTAAGAGAAAGATGGACGAAAAAAAAATCTCATTCATCCTAGAATTTCACTTTAATTATAAATCCTGTAGCAGTGATGCTATCAACTCCCAGTATTCCTGACTGCTTCAGCAGCTGTCTCCAAGGTGCTCCAATCTCTCTTGACTTCTCAGAGCACAAGGCCATCAGAACAAATCCACACACAGCTTAGATGTTTTAGGGTGCACTTGGAGAGTTCAAGCTGGCTAACATCCAGAAATCTGAGCACTAGAATCATTTTGCATCATGTCCAGGTTCTTTGGCCTTTACGCAGTCCCAATTTCTTTAAAATCTCCAGTGTCTGAAAGACACACAACCTCCTTTTTCCTAATACAGTATTATTGGATCAAATCACACTTCCAGGAATCTGTAAGATGGATTGTCCTGGAGAGTTTTTAATACATTATTTCTCTGTTATCCTTCCCCTTTCATACAAAGGAGAAGACATATGAGCAAGATCACCACTTTTCCAGAGCTGATGAGTAACAAAGCCAAAAACTTTGGGAGAAGGCAGCACTATCTTGGGTGCATTATCTTGGGTGCAAAATGTTTGAGGAGATCCTTTTTTGTTCTTGTCAATGCATAATCACATCTTTAGGAAAAAGAGAAGTCACTACCAAAACAAGAAGGAAACAATGTCCAACAGTCCCACCCTGCAGGAGAAGTATCTTACTTGCTGATGCTGCTACTTATGCAGCTCTTCACCATTAGTATAACAGCAGGCAGACCAGAAACCATTGTAATCAAAGTTAACACAATAAATTTTTACGTTTGCAACATGTAAAAGTATTGAAGTACTATATAAAGTAGTATGTATAGTCTGTAATGCACCCTTGGTCCGTTAACAACTAAAACTCATCCTGTTAGGGTATAAAGACACACTGAAAGAATACATAGTGGATTCTGAATACAAGACAGATTACTGACATCTTGTTTCTGTATGAAGGAAGCACTAAGCAATATTTTGCCTATTTCTGCACACTAAGTGGTAAGATGCAGACAGTTTAATACACAAATGTATCAGACACTACTTGTGAGATGAGACTTCTATCTTCATAAATAATGAAAGTTGTTTTGCTCTTGGATTTGGTACAGTATTAATTGCCACTAACACTATTATTATGGCATTTAGAAGCTTGAAGTAAAGAACAGACCCATTACAGTGACAACTAGTCTAAGAGGAAAGCTTTTCCATTCACTTCTAATGCAGCCTACTATTCCTTATCACACTCTTAAAGCACATCACACCAGTCTGTATGGTGCTATGCAGCAGATCTCAATGTGTTGGGACATTCTACTATCTGCAACGTGTAGTCCTGAAATCAAAGTAGCAATGAATTGCATTGTTCTTTTTCTAATTCTTCCACTGATTATTTTCTGTCAAAGTGCAAGGTTCAGCAATATAAGTTGAAGACCGGAAATAAAAATGAAAACAAGAACAAGATATTCGACTGTACTATTTAAGCCTGTTTTTCAGAAATGTGACTCTTAAGGCTGATAAGTCCTTGTTCTGTTACCTCTTTTTCCTGGGTATAAAGATGCAGAAAAAAAAAGGCCCATTTGCTCCAGCAAAATAAAGTACATAATGGGAATCATAAAAAGTGATAGGACACTAAGACTGCAACTGCACTGGTCTTATTTAAATCTTTGTGACAACAAAAAGCCTTTTTAATTCGGTGGAGCAAAATCCAGGTCATAAGAAATTAGAACTGGGCCAGAAATCCTTGTGAAGCACTGTGAGAACACAAAAATGTCCACTAATATAACAGCAAGTGGCAGCAGGCATAATAGGTTCCCTTTTGTGAAATATTAAAGGTGTGTTGGCAGAACTGGTAACACTATAGCTCTTTTTAATTCCACAGAACTTAAAGAATCCAGAACTAAATTATATTTTTATAATATGAAATTACAGTTTGTGAGAAATCTCAGCTAAAAATATTCAGCTACGAGATCACTTTATCTTCAGATCTGACATAAAAATTTTACTAGAGGTATCAACAAGTGTGTTTTTACCCCAAAGGTAGTATTGGTCTTCTCAGGGGGAAAGCACATAAGTGAAGGAACTAACAAACATTAGAATTTAATCTGGTGCCTCACGTATGCAAGTGTCCTCAGACAGGTACTTTTTTATACCTAAAAATGAACTTTGACATACATAATATGCACTTAAATCTTCTATTTCAACAGAAATTTCATATTCTATGAAATGGTATGAAAAGCAGTTTTATGGCAAGCAATAAAAGATTGACTCTCTTCTTTTTTACTACAACACAACTAGAAATTATGATGATTTAGATTTAAACTAGAGACACTACCTTTAGCCCATGTATATCACACATTTTCAAAATCTAGCAATTCATTAAGATTCTCACATTTGTCCTTTTTTAAGTATTAGTAATATGGAAATACTCTATTTCCCCACAGATAGATGGCAAAAACCAGTAATTAAATACAGAACCAAGAAATGTAGAACAGAAGTTTAGAAAACCAAGTAATGGGAAATTAAAAACACAGGCAGAAAAATTCTGCGCTCATTAGGACTAGATACAATAGAAGATTTTAATAAAAATAGGAGCAAAAGAAATCCTAGTTCTTGTGAATGTTGCTACAAAGCAATAGCAAGAATATTACATCAGGAAAGGCAGATGACAAAATTTTTAATTACGCAGGAAAAAGCAGAGGTCTTCAGTATGCTTCTGTTCTGGAGCAAAGTTAAGCATGTCTTTGTACCATACAATAACAGTGAAATATTAATTAGGAACAGGGATAGAATAAGTCCACCAGCAGCAGCCTTTAGCAGGACATGATCACAGTTTCTAATGCACTGAAGAAAGGGGAGGACCTAAGGGCAGAGTTTTCAGGTGACTCTCATTGCTGAAATTCCAGCAGAGCTAAACAATTTTTAGGACTTGAGTGTAAGGACTTATACTGACTTACTGACATAAACAGACTTGAGAACTGCTTAAAGACACATCTTTACTTTCTGTGTAGACAAAAGCACAAGTTGGGTACTTATGGCTGGCCCACATGCGAGATGCACACCAATCTAGTTCAGATTTTTGTTGTGTATTCACGGAGCATGTGAAAATCTACAGTTAACCAAGAACACCCATAACATCTTCCAGGAACACAGTTACTGAATGGTAACAGAACTATTAGATGCCTGAATCATTGCAGATAACAGCATATCTGAGGCTTCCACATAGGAAGATGACAAAGCAGATGACAACAGATGACAAAGGACTTATACAACAGTTGTATCATTCTTGAGCAGCAGTAGGAGGACAAACACGATACCCTTGGCATCTAAAATAGCATTCTGTTACATATTTTAATTACTTCCTAATGGTCCATAAACACTAACACAATACTGAGTTATATGCTCAAAAATAAGACCTTTGGAAGGCTCTCCATATAAATTTAAAGCTGGAAAGTCTCATATTTAGTCACCAAAACATGCACACAGGAAAAGATTAAAAGGTGATATTGCTAAAATATTCAAAATGGTCCAATTGTCTTTTTATGTCCCAGTTTTTGCTATCCAAATTTATTATGTTTTCCAGGTTTTATGTGGACACATTTTTATATCAGGCATGGGAGACTTACCAGCTTGAAATACGAGTAAACTCATTCTTTCAGAAAGCATAAGTTAAATTGTAGCATATTTGTTGTTAGATTTTAACATTTAGGAAGCAATTAAAAATAACAACTAGATTAGATACTGATTAACATAACATAAACTATGATAATCTTTACAAAGTCCATGGAAACAAAACAGAAAAGGAAAAATTATGTTCATAAAGTTCATCTACTACTTCTGATAAGATACACAGTAGAATGTCCTTTGATCACAGTCATACGTGGTTTATGGTACATACCTTAGCTATCTATGAATAAAACATTAAGCAAGGACAGTCACTGTGTTTTGAATTATAAATGTTGGAGTACATTCAGTTGAGCCTTGATCATGGATTGTTTAATGATACTCATTCCTTCTCCTCCTTTTTTAATAGTACGTCAACAAGTCAGGTATTTACTTTCTGTGTAAAATGAATAGAATTGTTCTTCCCACAGACTCTATCTGACCAAAAAAAGAGCAGCCAATGCTGACAAGAGTCAGCAGTGAAACACACTCAATATCTAACCTTCTCCTCCACATGAACTTCTGTTGTCAATTACATGCATTAGAAGAGCATTGAGAATCCTTTGTACAAAGGCACACACACCAATTAAGCTTGCTAATGATACTGTCTGTGCCTGATCCTAACGAAAGTAGCAGTGACTAGTGACAGTTCTGCAGAAGGCTGCACATGGGATGCATGTGTAGGACTGGAGTTTTCGCTGGTTAATAATTATATTCTTTTATCTTAGCAAAGGTCAGGAATACCAGCAGTTTGTCAGTGTGAAAGCTGGGCACACCCATCCAAAGTCATGTGGTGGTTCCCTCCTCTCTGTGGTTCAAAGGACAGATCTTACTTCTGTGATTACACTAACTTCATAGTAGTTTCCTCATTACAGAGTGGTTGAGAAGCTGAAGTGGAGAAATTGGAGATGGAGTCACACTGGAAGTGACATTAAGGTAGCGGGACAGGTTTGAATGCTTTTAAACTGTTCAATTTTGGCTCATGAAACCCAAAGTAGCAGCTTACACAGCCAGTAAACTGGTTGAAAACAAACTATCGTTTCAAAAGGCATCCACCCATTGAACTTAAAAATGTGAACTTTTCCATCATACCCATATTACAACTGCTGTATTATTGTAACAATTGTTGATTTAATGCCCTTACTACCAACTGTCCTTTCAGACTCTTTTATGTGACCCCTATTGCTTTTAAAATGAGAAATATACCTCTGTGTAAAGTAGAAATCAGTGGCATAGGACCATATAAACACATACCATTTAGTTTCACAATGTTGGTATTATAAGTTTGGTTTTAAATTTAGTGTCAAGACTCAAGACAGATCAAGTGAAGAGCTGACAGCTCTCTATGTTAAATTTCTTTCCACAAGTCTTTAGTGATTTTATTATTTATTATGATAATAATTATTATCATCATAATTGAAAACCAATTAAACATTTCTATCTGTTCTCAAGTACAGAAAGACACAGTAGTGCTTGCACTGACTTTTGCAATGAATTAATGATTAACAAATCATGGAATTGTTTTACTGGGAGCAAAGTGATGTGGCTTTTGGATCAGGCCACATATCCAATGAAACAACATTAATTTTATAGCTATGATGGTCACAACTCAGAGAAGGCTTTCATATATTTATCCTTCACATTTCAAAATTTTCATAGAATTCAGTTCAATCTGTATTTTAACATTTATTTAAAATTCAAACTCTGGCAGAAGAACAATGTTTTTTTCTTTATCCCATACAATATATGTCCCTTTAAATTAATGACTCCTACAAAATATCTTAAGAGATCCTCTCTACCAGTGATTCTCTAATTTTACCTAAAGGATCCAAATATTAACTGAAGGATTATGTATTGATCTAATTTTGAAACATGCTATCTTTTACCAAACAAACAAAATGAACATTTGCTTGTTTATTACTTCTATTTTCCCCCTTTCAATTTTGCTTGGTGCATTTGGGCAAACATGCAAGAAGAACATTTTGTGATGTCTGTTTCCACCAGCACATAGATTATAGGTTGAAAGCCACTCATCCAGTCTATCCCATCAAACAAAACACCAAGATATGTACTTCACATACTTGCAATGCTTTAAGTGTAACACTACTTAAACAAAGAGAATAAAACCAGACAAATGCAGGACTTGCCCTGTTAAGCAAACTATTCCAGGACTTTGGTTCTCTCTATACAAAAGCCTTGGATCAGACAGATGTGGACCATCTCCTCCTTATTCACACTTCTCATTCATTGGTTTACCAATGTCAGTGTCAACTCATTCTACAACACAGAAAGTTGGTTTTCACCTTGAAACTTGAGACTCAGTAGCCTTTCCATTATTTTTATCCTCCAGTTCTACCTCTGAATATCTCTGTTATCCCTAAAAATATAATATTCTCTTTAATCTTGTTACATTCTTGGCCTTTGTGGCTTGGCAGTGAGTTCCATTGTCTAATTACAAGTTTTATAAGTAGAGGTAATTACAGGTTGGGGTTTTTTTTATCAGTTTTGAATGTTACCTTTTAATTTTCCTTGGTGTTCTTGAGCTCATCTTAGATGACAGAGAACTTGGTCATCTAATCTACTGTAGCTAGACCATTATTTTACTGCATCCCCTTCTTAAGCTTTTCTCTAAAGTGAAAAAAGGACTAATCTTTCAAAAGAGAGTTTATTTCATGTCCTCAGTCATTCTCATTACCTTCCTTGATCCTATTTTAGTTCTCCAATACATTTTTTGCAGTGGGGAAAACAGCTGCTGAAATTGTGTAATCTCTCTACTGAACACAATGTGCCACCTGCAAGCAGTGGGAGATGAGGTCCTGAGAACTCAGTTCTGTGGAGAGCCATGATCTTTGAGACATAAATATTAATGCTGCAGAGACTTTGCAGTCCCTTGACACAACATCATGGTATCTATATGCAAATTCTGCAACAAGCCTATAAGTTATTTTTACACATGAGCATATATTTATTTCTTTTAAATCAAGTTTCAGTATGGGGTGAATTAACAGGGGATGACATCCACAGTTCTACATCCTATCAGCATACTAGTAAAAGAAGTTTAAAATAATTCTCAGCAATCCATAGTGTACTAAAATACACATCATCTTTTAAAGTCTGGTCGTATCTTGTTCACTGATTTATTCATCATTTATTCCTACCAGACCCTAAGTTCTGATTGCATCAAAGCATTGCTTCTGTAACAATTTAATAATTGTTATTTTCAAAAAGTCCTTGTTCCAAACACCTAATCAGTCTCCTGACAACATCCATGTATATTGCATATAGCCTGATCAGAAAAACAGTAATTGTGGTTAAATTACACAGACTGAATTTCTAGCAACATTCCAAATGGCAGGTGGTAAATAGATAATATCTGCTGAAACATATGTATCAATGATAACATTTAAGCACAACCAGTATGCATCTGTATGTCTAAGAGAGGAAGGAAATTTAAAAATAGGCATATATTACCTAGACTGCAAGATAGATACTGCTTACTAATGTAGAAAAAGTAACTAAAACTGAAGTTTAATCTCTAGTGGTTCAAGCCATCTTTGATTGAATTCACCCAGTAGTTTGAGTGATAAAGGAAAAAGAATGTACCATACATGGCAATGTAAGGTATGATGGAGTAACACCGATGGAGTTATCAACATCTTTTTTCCATCCCTCCTAGCTCTAACAATGTGTTCTTAAATGCAAAGAAATAAAGAAGTTCTGGATTCATAAGACATGCTGGTCAAAAGGAAAGAAGTGAAGCTGCTGAAAAAGTGTCCTAATAACCTTCTGTGCAAGAAGAGTCAGACATACCCGTTATCCATCCTAATTTGCAAGTAAACAGACAGGTATAGGAGGGGCATGTCTTAGCAACAATAACAAAAAAACCATATGGGAGATGGTAGTGGGGACATGATGAGGAGGAATCCATGAGCATTGCCCAGACATGCAGGAATGGAATTAGAGGGACAATGCTTGCACACAGTTAAAATCGCTGAAGGATGTCAAGAGTAACAACACTTTTGCAGCAAAATAGGAGACTGAGTAAAAATATAGGCCTGCTGCTGTGAGACACAGGTCACAAGTACTCAATGTCTTCTTTGTCTCTGCTTCTACAGAGTCACAGATAATAGTCTGGGCATGATGGTATAGATATAGATAAATGTACTTTATGTTTTTGGGGGTGGGGGAAGTTGACTTTTGGACGCAGTGATCTTCGAGGTTTTTTCCAACCATGAAAATTCTGTGATTATGTGATTTGTCTCAGTTTCTGCTGGCAAGGTCTGCTCTCAGGCTTCCCAGAGCTCCATGTAAAGTAGCAAGGATCAAGTTAGGATGTATTTAAATAAGCTGGAAGTGTAATATAAGTTTATGGGATTGGACAAGATATGTCTGTGAGTACTAAGACTGTCAGCAAAAGTCATTGAAAGGCCACTCTCAGTCCCTTGTGATAAGAGGCGGTTTCTGACAATTATAAAAACGTTACATCTGCCTAAGAAAATTGCAAGGAGGATATGGATGATGAAAAGTTGACCAATCTTGGAAAATTACGGAGCAAATACCTATGGAAATCATTTCCATTCACACCACAACAAGAATATTATTGAGAACAGCCATCTTGAATTTCCCAAGGGCAAACTATGTTTAGTCACTCTGATTGCCTTCTAAAACTGCATTACAGGCTCTCTGGGTGAGGTCATAGTAATAGGTGATATTCTCTTTGTCTTTAGCAAGGCCTTTAATACAGTTCATAGTGCCCTTACAGCCAAACTGGGGAGATAAACATGGACTGCAAGGTGGGTTACAAACTGACCAGATCATTGACCTCAGAAGCTAGGTAGAAACTCCCTGAAGTCCAAGCAGCAGATTATTCCAAGCTATTCCCTGGGACTGGTACAAGGCCTGATATTATTTAACATTTTCATCCATGACCTGCATGATGAGACCCTTAAGAAATACAAGGTGCCACCAAGTTCAGGGGAGCTGCTGGTATTCTGGAGGGTGTCGCTGCCATTCAGGGAGAGCTCAGCAAGCTGAATGAGTGTAGACAAGACACATCTGCTTTTAATTTCAAAAAAGATAAATACAAGGTCCTGCATCTGGGACAGAATATATTTACAGATGAGCACTGGGACTAACGGTTCTCCAGGGGAGTACCCCGTGGAACACAGACTGAATGAAGTCAGTGGTGTGTCCTTGTGGTGAGGAAGAGTAACCACATCTTGGATTGCATTAGCACGACAATAGCCAGCAACTCAAGGGACATGATTATTGCCCTCTATTCAATGCACATGAAGACACATCTGGCTTCATATCTTCTTTGTTTTCTCTCTGAACACAAGAGAGACTGAAGACAGTTCAGGTGAAGGATCATTAAGATGCCCAGGAGCTCTGACTCACAAGGAGAGACTAAGAGACCTGAGAACATCAATATTCTTATCAATCTCACTACACTTTTACTGCTAGTGATTTCTTACCAGCATCCTTGTGGTAAAATTATGCAAACAGATGCATTTTGGTGGTTCCATCCAGAAGACTTACAACAGCTACAGGTATAAAGTAGAGCACATTAATGGCACCGGTGCAGTATCTGATGATGTGCAACAGCAAACTCTGAACTGGGTTCTATTCAAACATTAAAAGGTTGCCTGAAGGTGGTACTGTCTGTGCTGCAAGCAGAAACACCCATGGATTTTTCATATTTCTCTGCCTGACAAACTGACGCGTGCTCAGGGACTCTTGCACAGCAAAATGATTTGAACATCAAAGAAGAAGCTGGCAACCTACCCATGAATGATTTTCCATTTATAGCTGCAAAACCACTGCTAAAGAGGCCAAAACTAGTTTATAAAATATTTTTGCAGCTATAATTGTTTAGGACCACTGAACTGCATGTTCCAAGCCAGATCAAAAGAAGCACCACAAACCCATGAAAGGCTTGTGTGTAAAGACAGGGTAAATCTCATGTCTGGGATCCATCTGTAATTCTGTCAAACCAAGAGTCCTTGTAGCTGTATACAAATTAAATGTCTGTCTGCCAAAAATTAAGTGAATGAAGAACAAATACCCCCTTATCACTCTTTTTACAGAAACTACCTTGTTTTCTTTAACTTTAAATATAAAATACCCTTCCTTTTACACTGTTGTGAAAATACAAATCAGAATCAGACCAGCAGTTATACCAATACCAGACACTGATCATGGTCTTTTTCAGGTTACCATTTTGCTTCAAAAATAGACACATAAAGGTATGCTACTTTGACTCAAAGCCTTACAGCTGATACAGCTGAAGAAGATGCAGCTTTAAGGCAACAGGATTTCCTCAAGGAAACTGTGTTGTTTTCTCAGACAGGTTCAAGACATGTATATCACTGATTTATCATGGACTGACAACATAACAATGTATTTAAGAAATTGCAAATGCAGTTGGAATGAATGGAGTGATGTTTTTATGCCTGCAGACCACAATGTGTGATTTTTCATGCTTAGCCATGTAAAAAGCCATGAAATACTAACTACTTGCAGCACTAATTCCCTAAATATTGAGCACTTATGCATATTAATATTTAATGCCAATTTTCTCATTAAAAAGTGAGAAATACTTCTCCATTTAAAGCAATACTCATAACAAGCCATTGACAAGGATCATAGCAAAAGGCACATACAGTTAAATTCTTCAAAAATAAACCTGGAATGTGTATTGTGAGACTGTGAAGTTGTCTTACTGTTTGTACTTGGTTGACATGTCAGCAGCAATATGCCATTCTCTGGAGAAACTAATTTAAAACTTTTTTCACATGATAGGCAAAACACAGGACATTTAACATCAAGAAAAAATAGCTTTCTTTTTCCTTTATCCAACAAATCCAAATAATTAGCTTAAAAAAAAAAAAAATCTATAAATCAGAAACCTCCTGAAACCTCAGCTGCTCAATAAACTGAATGGTTTGGTTTGGTTTCTCTGCAAATACCATGGTCTGTATGAGAGGTAGTAACTTTTATAGCTCAACTGATCTAGCTTCAAAAAAACGAATTCTGGGATGTGAAGGGTTGAAACTGTGCCTGAAAATTTGACCTTTACATCAGCTGGTCTAATCTAATAAAAGATATTACCTCTCCCTAGAAGCCCTTGCTTTGTTTATGGGCATGACTGCCTGAGATTACAGCACTACTATTAGCAGACAATGCCAACTGCAAGGCTCTCCCAGGGTGGGAAGGAATGACAGCTCTTCAAGTGACTGCCCAAAAATATCCTCATGTTAGGGATCCCCATGTAGTATTTCCAACTTCACTATTTTC
The DNA here is from genome assembly GCA_038090715.1 of Florisuga fusca. Lineage (NCBI taxonomy): Eukaryota > Metazoa > Chordata > Aves > Apodiformes > Trochilidae > Florisuga > Florisuga fusca. The sequence continues at coordinate 29,395,355 of JAAWXA010000007.1, read as the reverse complement.
AACTGAGGGGATGTGAGACACTCCTGTTGTGCACCTGGGACTGTGGCAGTGTAAAAGAGGTGGCAATGCTGGGGACACTGTGGTGGTGTGTGCCCTCCCTGCCCCCTGCTTAGGCCATAACCATCAGTGGGGTCATGATGACTGCATCCTGGTATTAGGGAACAGATGGCAACATGGTAGCCAAGGGCTGCCTGTAACAGAACCCCCAGACATCTTGCTGGAGTGCCAATATGCCAATGAGTCAATAATCTTACTCTATAAATGATGGGCAGCCCAGGGTCCATTTAGTTCTCCTGAAATGAGAGCAGGCTTCATGTGAGGATCTCCCCTTGAGCAGGTACACCTCTCAAGGTCATTCCTTGAGGATGAGAGAATCTTTATCATCAAATGCGCACTAAGTGAATCAGGAATAAGCGCTGAAACTTGGAAATCTTAGCTAAGTGGTATAAACGATTGAATGTGCACATATATAATCCTTTGTTGACCAAGTCTGGAACTAAGGTTGGATCCAGCAGCACCTAGTGAGTCCAGAAAGCAAAGGAGTCCTTTCATGACTCAACAGGGAGGTCTGCCTGAGTTTTGTCTGACCCTGATGTCCATGCAGTAACCAGTGTACCTTGCCATCAAATCTTGTTAAACCACTGTCGGATCTTAAATTGAACTTCATTAACTCACTGGATTGCGTGCATTGTTGCTTCTCTCTTACGAGTGAAGCACATCTCCCACAGCACATGCAACAGACGTGGAGGTGCTGACCGCTTCAGTTGTCTGCAAACCTTGTAGTATTCCCCCTGCCGAGCTTCAGCCTTGTGCACCTGTACGCCATCTCTCCACTTACACCCGTACGGGTAGCAGCCTAAGTAGCTGCTGGAACAGTTATTGTTACCGATCCAGCACAGTAGGAATAATTAATTTCTACACCAGAGCCTCACAGCTTTTGCTGGACAGACATTCAGCAAGATTCCCTCAAGGCCCTCGGGCTTTCCCCTCCGCCTGGAATCTCCCAGCCGTCCCGGCCACCCCTTTGACGAGGCCGGTGCCGGCGGCACAAAGGCAGCGGTGCCCCGAGAGCCTCCAAGGGTTCGCAGGGGGAAAACATCACTGCAAGGGCTGCCTGGCTCGCCGCCGCGGCGAAAGCCTCCTCGGGAGAGGACACTTCCATCTGCCTCGAATCCCGCCGGGCAGAGGGAAGCAGCCCCGGCAGCCGCCCGCGCCCCGCGCCGCCATTCCTGTTGGTGCAGCGCCCCCTGCGGGGAAGGCGGGGCGGCTGAGCCCGGCGAACCGGGGCCGCTTCGTGCCGTTTCCCGGCGCGGCGCCTGAGCGGGGCGGGGGAGGGGAGGGAAGCCCTCAGCTCCTTCGAGGCGCGCCGCCAGGGCACCGGCGCCCGCCGTCGCGCCACATCGGCCCCGCGGGGCTTCTGCACAGGGGAGCTGACTGACAGAAGCAGGCGCGGAGGGGAAGCGGCCGCCGTCCCCCCGCACTGGCACNGCGGGGGACCCGCCGTCCCCCCGCCCTCCGAAGATGTTACTCTCCAAGTTCGGCTCGCTGGCGCACATCTGCAGCCCCACCAGCATGGACCACTTGCCGGTGAAGATCCTCCAGCCAGGTACGGCGGGGCCGGCGCCGGGGCTGGTGTGTCCCCTGCGAGCGCCGGGCGGCGTGCGGACCGGCCCCGGGCTCTCTCGGGGTGCGTCCGGGAACGGTGTCCTTAGCCCCCGAAACTTCGGGGTGAGCTTTTTTCATCATTTTTTATTACTAAAAAACAACAGAAGAGTCGGTTTATTGAACAAAAATTTTTGGGCGGAATTAGGGCACCGCACATCTTACGCGACCACCGGGCAGAGCATTTTGGGTTTGGTTTTTTTTGTTTATTTTTTTCTTAATTTTCGGCGAAGCGTAGCGCGGTTGCGGACACTAACGTGGTGCGTTTTCCTCTCGTTTCCACAGTGAAAGTGGAGAAGGAGCCGTTCGATAAAGTCTACCAGGTGGGCTCCGTGCTGGGCAGCGGAGGCTTCGGCACCGTTTACGCAGGAAACAGGATCGCCGACGGCTTGCCGGTGAGGCTCGGGGTGGCCGCACGGGCAAGGGTGGCGAGNCGCCCTTCCCTCAGCGCGGGGGCGCCCCGGGCCGCCAACCCCCCCTCACACACGTTCCCCCTGACCCGCGCCCCCCTCTCCCCAGAGCGGCGTCATGGTGCCCCTGGAGATCGTCCTCCTGAAGAAGGTGGGCTCCGGCTTCCGAGGGGTCATTAAGCTGCTGGACTGGTACGAGCGGCCCGACGGCTACTTGATCATCATGGAGCGGCCCGAACTAGTGAAGGACCTCTTCGACTTTATCACGGAGAAGGGCGCCCTGGACGAGGAGACGGCTCGTGGGTTCTTCCGGCAGGTGCTGGAAGCCGTGCGCCACTGCTACGGCTGCGGCGTGGTGCACCGGGACATCAAGGACGAGAACCTGCTGGTTGACCTCAGGACAGGCGAGCTGAAGCTGATCGACTTCGGCTCAGGGGCCCTCCTCAAGGACACGGTCTATACCGATTTCGATGGTACGTGACCTCCCCGTGCTCGGGGCGTCCCGGCTGCGCCGACTTTGTCAGACCCCTGGTGCCTCTCCCGGGGTGATACCCGCCCCGTAGCTGCCGCTGATTCCCTTTCTGGCGCTCGGCGGTAGCGAGCGGTGCTTCTGATGCAGGGGTTCATATCGGGTCTATCGGTAATGGAAACCTTTGGACCCGAGGCAGCTTGAGGGTGTTCAGTTGCGTAGCAAAGAAGCGATTCCAGGCAGTGACGCAGCAGTTTATGTTTCCCTGTCTTGGAAAAAAGCGTTTTGGTTTTTTTTCCTAGAGGGCGATCTGTTTACATGGAGGCTTCGGCGGAGCCGGATGTTTCCATGTGTGGATATGCAGTTTTTATATGTGGTGCTTTTTTTAACTTGAAGCGCCAGCCCCTCCTCCCTTCCCGCTCGTGACCTGGAAATCCCGCATTGCAGATTTTAAGGCGATGGGGATATATACCCCTCCCGCGACATGAGTCGATAGCTGGCTTCGAGGCCGGGCTCGGCGCTTAAGAGATGAGAAAGCCGAGAATAATCCTGCGTGTGGCAGGAGGGAGTATGTCCCCCAGCCCTTTGCGTGTGACTGATGTAACGGGGGCCTCATCTCCCCCTCCCCCCCAGCTGCCGCACTCACATCTGTTTGTTGTGAAACCCGAAGCCCCGCCGCACGTGACCCGCAGCATCACACATTCCCGGTTTTGTTTGGTTTCCAAGGAGCCCGCGGGCACTCGGGGGAGGAAGGGGGGCGGGTTGGCACAAGCTGCCGCAGAGGAGTCCGGGGAGGAGGCGGGGTGGAGGGGGGGGCGCGGGGTGAGCCTTAAAAATGTAGAAACCGTAAGCGGCCCTATTTTGTTTACTGCCTTGTGGAATTGGATAAAGCAGATTATAGCCCCGTGTAATGCGGTCAGACCTGAGTTTCACCTTCTTGCCGCCCTCCCGTCCCCTCCCCGCCAGCCCCCTTTGTCCTTTTGTGTCTATTTTTGGTGCGATGCTGCAGACGCCACGTGGTCAGTGAAAGGGAGCCTGCCTCGGTAAACAGTCAGCTGATGGGGCTGTGTTATTCCTTGGAATAAAATAGCACCACCGGCTGAGCCAAGTCTGTTGATGGTGCAGCCCCGTGGATGACCTGAAATTACACCACTAATAGCTTTGGCCCATAAGAAATGTAAAGGGTTTTGTGAGTCCTGGGGTTTTTTGGTGGTTTTTTTTTTGTTTGGTTGGGGTTTTTTTGGTTTGGTTTGGGTTTTTTTCCTTAACTCCCAAATGACAAGTTTATGAATTTAATTGAGCTGTATTAGAAGGAGCTGAACAATAGGGAAACACTTGAAACCTTGAGTAATTTAATCTTTTTTTTTTTTTTTTTTTTTTTTTTTCTTATGCTTTTAGGAACAAGAGTATACAGCCCTCCAGAGTGGATCAGATACCACAGATACCATGGGAGATCAGCAACAGTATGGTCTCTGGGAGTTCTGCTGTACGATATGGTTTGTGGAGACATCCCTTTTGAGCAGGATGAAGAAATCTTGAGGGGACGGTTATATTTCAGGAGAAGAATTTCACCTGGTGAGTTCTACAGGGGTTAAGTGGGTTTTGGGGGTTTTTTTGGGGGTGTTTTTAATAGCCTTTTTTTTAGTCTTTTTTTTTTGATAGTGGGTTTTTTTATATAGATAGGTATTTGACCTTATACAGGCAGGATTTTTCTTACTCAAAGCTGTTTCACTTTTTAAGTCTAAAACTGCTTTTCTTGTTTGTTACAGAATGTCAACAACTGATCAAATGGTGCCTTTCACTGAGGCCTTCAGACAGACCAACACTTGAGCAGATTTTTGACCATCAGTGGATGCACAAATCTGAAGTAGTGAAGTCTGAGGACTGTGACATAAGGCTACGGACCCTTGATACTGATGTATCTAGCACAAGTTCAAGCAACGAGAGTCTGTGAATTACTAAGGACCTCGCACTGGGAGGGGAGCTACAAGCAGAAAGACCACAGTGCTGCTGCCAATGCGTAGGAGGGGCTAGAAAAATGCATTCATTATTCTGTAGTTGTCTGAGGGAATTGATTTTATTTTCCCCCTTTGCTGGTTTCTGCTTTGGAATGAGAGATTTCCTTTGGAAACGCTGATGTTTGGGAGTTGCAGGCCAGTACTTAGTCCAAGACTGACCTTATTAAGAAAGCAGTGACCTCTTGAATACATGGTAAACTTTTTTGCTCTCATAGAGCCTGGACTAGATTTTATTTGCTTTTGAGTGCCTTTTTGAAAGCTGCTTCAGTGGGACTTTCTTTTTTGAGCTGTGTATGTCCAAAGAAGATCCAGTTCATTATAGGAATTTGCTCCCTTTAGACACTGTGCTGGAGGAAGCAGCTCCTATGATGCACTGGAGAACATGTTCGGTGATTGAATGAAGTAGTCCCATCCACTGGTGATGGAATACTTGAACACAGACATTTCACTCCTGCCCCCAGCCCGTTCCAAATCCAACCCACCTCTGCTGCTCAAAATATTTCCTATAGCCTGCACAGAAATATGAACAGGTATATCAGCTTTTTTTATCAGAAACATTTTTTCATGTTTCCTTTTATCATCTCTACCACTGGGCATGAGAAGCCCCTTTCTCTACTCCCCCCAGCCTTTTTGTCACCCTGCGAGTCTTAAAGTATGTATGGGCATGTTGAATGCACAATCAATGCAATATTCAAGGACTTTTTTTTTTTTTCCATACCTGTATAATGTGTTTATGTAAACTTGTTTTTTCCCATGTACTATACAGTTATTTATTGTTTGGAGTTTAGAAGACCTCCCACAGGTTTCATCTGTGGCTATTTATTTGGTTAATTTATTTGGTTAGAGTTATTCAACACTGTGCTTTCCCCTCCTTCTCCCCATGGGAATTCTAGTGGTTTGCCCATGGCACTTTTTTTCTGCATTCCTGTCAACTTTTGTTTAAAAAAAAAAAAAAAAAAAAAAATTTCTGACCTACCGATTTTTGTTGGAAGATGGAAAATTGTTGTACAGAGTCTAATTTAAGGGAAATAGAATGACTTTTTGAAGTTAGTCAGTATGCCTTTTGTCTGGTATTATTGTACCAGAAATGTAAAGTAATGCTGTTTGGAAGGGTTTTAAATTATTGACATTGTACAGTCTCCGTGCATTGGCTCTGGAAGGTAGAGTGGCAGAGTCACAAACCTTAATTTATTTTAATAGCTGTGTTTCTGTGATCTGGTTGCATTTATGCAGCTTGGATTTGGATTTTTTTCTGTTTAACAGTGTGAAATGTATGGAGATCATATTTTTTATACAGGTATTTCAATTAAACTTTTTTTGTATATAACAATTTTGTGTTTGTGTGCTCACTTTATCTTCACCATTACTCCTCATGCCAGGTGGGCAACACTTGGGAATTCTGTTACATTTTTCAGCTGGTAACGGCATACAGCAACAGTGGAGCTAAGAGATCTGTGCCATTAAGTAGTGATCATTTCAGAAGAATCACACACTCTCTTATCCTGAGTGTATCTACTTCTTTCTCCATCATGGTAATTGGTGCTGAACTGAAGAAAGTGTGAAATACAACAGCACTAAGGGCCTGCACAGAGGGGAACTGACCAGTAACTGTGGAGGTTTTAGCTCTGTAAACAAATACCACTGCTTTGTCCTTAAGTGAAACAAGGATTTTAGAAGTCACTGATGGTTACTGTTTTCACAGTTGACATGTGTACATTACACTCAGCTTCCTTCCTCTTGCTTACCCTTTCCTCCTAGAGGTGGACTGGGTTTTCCTGTGCCCCTACAGGAAAGGGACAGCATTCTTGGAGGGCTGGGGGGTGTGTGTGCCAGTTTAACTACAGTTTGAAGCCTGGTGTGTCAGCTTGTAAAGGACTGGGGTACATGAGCCTTTCTCATCCATACCAAAGGGCAAAGGAAATGTTCTCAGCGTTCATCTAGGTGTGTTGGGAGTCCAGTCCTGCAGATTATCAAGTTCATCCTAATTTCTCTGCAGCTAAAGACTGACCTGGCTTGGTCTTCTTTGTGGGGGTGGTAGTGATTACTAGGTTTAATTACCACGTGATACTTTTAATAAATTGTTCAGTCATTAGAAGTTCTTTGTAGTAGTCCCAGTGAAGGGCTGTGCTTAGAATTTTATTTGGTTTGTTATTTCTTTTTGTGGGGATCTTTCTTCCAGCTCATCTACTATTATTTTGGTTCCCTGTGGGGTTTATCTCACTTGCTGACATCACATCAAGCTCCTGATGCTAACTGGTTTAGACTCAAAATGCCACTGAATAGCAGGAGGTAAAGCAGAAAGGGGAAGACCCACTTTTATATGCACTGTTTCCAGGTGACAGGGAGGGAAGGGTGAATAGCTTTTTCTTGGCCATAAAAAGGAAATCCAAATGACTTGTCAGGGAAAAAAAGCACACACACACAGTTATATCTGTCCATTTGTTTGTTTTCTATTTTTTCTAGTTTTGATCCTCTTATTTTAGACTTGTTTCTCCAGTCTACACATGTGCTAAACCTAGTCTCTGGGAAACTCCTGTATACATGAAAATGCCTATTGTTGGAACTCGATCCACAAAAATTAAAAGATTTTACAGTTAGGATTCCTTAGGAAAATAATAAAATCGTGTTCTAAAGAATAACACTTAAAAATGAATTTGGGAGTTTTAGTTGATTATCTCTTTTACTTAAGAGGAGGGACTCTGATAAGTTACAGGAGAGGATCCCTATCCCTAGTGCAGTTCTTCAGGGAAGCACTGTTTCTAACCACAAGTAGTCCCTGGAGAAATTCCAGTAGCTGATGATAATTAACATCTTCCACTCCAGTGGCTTTGCATTCTCACATCTGTTGAGAGGGGTGGCAGGGAGGCTGTACCAGTGAGCTTCAAAGGGCTACCAAAAAAGCAACTCTAAAAACACATTTGTAAAGCTATTGTTGGTTGCTGAACTAGGGCCTTTCAATGCTTCCACAGGAGCCTGTGTTACTTTTCTTAGCTTCCTAGAGAAATGCTGTTGAAGCAATCTGTTTTGCAACATAAAAACTAGGTTTTCACCTTTTGCTACTGAGGCAAAATGCATTAAAAGGATAAAGGTCAAAAGGACACGGGTGCGAGTGCTGACTCCCCTCTGGGATTAGTTCAACATAAAAGGTACACTTTCAGTAATGCACAGGCAGCTTTAGTTGTGAAACTCCCCTGTACACTAATAGAAGCCACGTGGCTGAAGCACCATATACTGAAAGTAATGGTTTGTAAAAATAGCTTTTCATTACTGTTGAAAGTTGGAAAAAGATGTGTTAATACAGTTCCATTAGCTGAGTGTTGCTGTCAAAATGAGCAAGCTGGTGACAGTGCTTGGTTTTTCCTAAACTTCTGTTATTTTAGTATCATTTAATGCTACTTCTCTAGGATCCTCCTCTTTATACTCTTTCCACAGCAGGCTGGTTTTCAACAAGGAAAAGCTGAAGTAGAATTCTGCAGATCATTCAAAATACTACCATTTAAATCTCAACCTGTGCATGTTATGTATCTTACTGGCTGGGTAACAGGTGCTTCAGCTATATCCTAATGCTGAAAAATCTTTAACAATACATTATTGGTCAACAATATAAAATTCATTCTCCTGGGAGCATAAACATACACTAGGGTTTTTTTTTGTTTTTTTTTAGAGAACTAAGTTTCTATTTACTAAAGTAGCCAAACAAGAGTCCTTTGTACAAAACTATCAGAAGGATGTTAGAAAGATTGACGAGGGTGCGTTCTCACCAAACACTTATGGTTCTCTTTCAGTGGTTTACTGACCTCTGTTGGTGAAATTTTAGTATATGTTCCAAAAATAATGATGCATAAATTGGGAAGACAGATTTTAAAATACTACTGACTGATATTTGCATATACAGAAGAGCACGGCTGATACTTAAATATGCTGATACTTAAATATCCCGCAATGTTTGAAAGGCTACAATTACGAAAATAAAACAAAACAACCACAAACAAAACAAGAAAAAAAAAAACCAACCAACCAACCAAAAAAAATTACAATACTGCAAATATGAAAATAGCTTTTCAATAAAGATGGAAGATTGGAGTATTAATTCAAAAGGTTGTTCACTCTGCATCTGAAGTCGAGAGGCAACCTGCCGAGAGAACCCTCAGCCACTTACATGACTCTTGGCATGAGCATTTACAAGCATATTAGCCCTCATTATTCCACTTCATTTCAGTCATGACAAGAAGCACTTTTCTTCTGGCATACAGATGGGTAATAGTTCTCAGCAGTGTAACTAAATAACAGAACATTGTGGCCCTATCAGCTTATTAGTGGGGTTTTTTCTAACAGCAGTGATGCTAGTTGGTGGCTGAAGTCTCGATGGTGACATTCTTATTTCATTGCTATACACAGTTTTTCTGATATTGTACTGAAGTTTGCTATGCTTATATATTCAAAATGGTTAGTTTCATGGTTATCAGTGATTTTAAAAGTTAATGGTTTTGCCTAAGAGGTTCTTTAGTTAGCTGATATAACAGATGCTTTGGCTATATTGGAAACTGCTGAACAAAAGTTATAAGGCCACAAACCTATGCAACTAAAAATAAAGGTAAATTCAGACAGGATTCCTAACTAATACCAGAGAATGTTTAGATGGATTGATTCCTGTGGATCAATTAAACAATTGTGGAAGCTGTGGGAGTAGAGACATGCTAGGCTTAATTCATGCTAAACAGAAGTTACACTGGACAAGCCCAGAACTCAAGGCAAAATGAGTAGCAATAACATAAACCCATGAAATTCTTACAGGGATTTTCTTAGCTAGCAATTCCACCCTGTTCCAAGAAATTTAAAAGGTACTCATTTTTTTTGCATCCTTTGTGGCTCATAATCTTTATTGTTTGTAACATGGGCTGACACTCAGTGTTTAAGAAACATTATGTAGTTTCCAAATAGCTGTTAAAATTTGCACATTTCTATCTCAGATGCTCAGATTTCCCTTTTCTTACAAATTCTGTGAAGGAAATCACCTGCCTATGAAAGCCTTGTGCTTACATAATAATATAAATTAAATATAGGTCTCATATCAGCTGTGTTTAAGCTCTAATTAATATGGTCTTAGTAAGAATGTTACATATTATAGCTAATATTCTGCTAATTGACTACACAAACCATTATGTAAAAAGCTGCTTATACTAGCCCAGTAAGAGAATTAGTGAGAGACATACTTTAACTTGCCCTCTCTCTCAGGTGAGTCTGTGTTAAACCTTGAAATTACAATTAAGGCAGAGGCAAGAAAGCATCTTGTGGATCAATATGGTTCTTTGTTTCCTGTTAATGACTCAGCAGTCACTTTAACTTTGCAGTCAGGAGTAATGAAAGATTACAGAAAATTGTAATGAAAGGTTACAGAACATCATACTGAAAACTGCACCGTATTTTGCTCCATTCTCTGCAGAATTCTGAAAAAAGTGTTTTATTAGTTTGCAAACTGTTTACTGTGTAATAGCTAGTCAGAATATTTGTGTGTGTGTATATATGTTCTACTGAAAGCAATGCTGTTTTCTTGAAATAAAAAAGTTATGCTTGCAATACTTACTTTGGTTAGACTGGATGGTCTGGTTTCAGGGTTGAAATTTGTCCCTCCTGCTTTCTGCTTTGGGCCAGGAAAACATAAGCATCAAGTATCACTCTATTATGGTCAAAATATATAAATACATTAGCAAGCATATGTTACAAAAGGTTGGGAGGGGAATCCCCACGATGGTTTTATTTTTTCCAAAGGATTTGAAACCTACTAGTGGCATGAAAGGGAACAGCCTCTTTCAAGATAGCCCTGCGGAGATGTCCATTGTTTGCAGGGATATGCTCTTGTGTTCAGAATCATATCAGAATCCCTGCAAGGTTTTTCAGTTTTTTTAAATGACTATGTAGTAGCAAAAGCTTCATAGTATACAGATTTACATCAGCACAGCAGAGCATAACAAATCTCAGCTTTCCAGGGTTGACTTGTCTGTTGTCCAAGGAGAGGTAAATAGATAACAAACTTAAATCCACAGGAAGACAAATTCAGTTTTGATAAGGAGGAGCTTTGTAACTGTAAGGATAGCTCAACATCAGAGTAAACTGTCTATGAAGTATATCAAATCACCATTTTTAGAAACAACTCTTTTTCTTAAATCATCAAGAAATTGCAGCTGACTAAAAAATACTTGGGATTTCATCAGCTCGTGAGTTAACAAAAAGAGATTTCAGTCCAACACGTTCATTCTGCTTGTTGAATCAATATGAAATTTATTGACAGTGCTCCTTTTGCTACTGCAAAACACTTTTTTAATGCAGATTTGACCTAATCAATAGAAGCAGTGACATCCTTTCTCATGATGGTGAGGTTATGGGCTACTGACCTTATCTCAAAGCCTGCATCAGCTAAACGGGTTCTCCCTCACACCATCCCTTCCTTTTTGCTGGTGCACTGATAATCAGATCAATAAACTGATCTCTCTGATAATGACCCAGCATTAAGAGAGGGAATACACACAACCACTTGGGACTGGGATGTGGGGGGTTAGGGTTATTACTGCTGAAGAAAGACTGTAATAACAAGTATCATTTTTCCAAGTCAAACTGACTCCCCGGTTTCTGTTTTAAAACTTCTGCAACAAAGAATTTCCAGGGGATGTTCACAAATCCTGCTATTTTAACCCTGCATGCCAATTATTTTAGGTGGCCTTTTTTTCAAACCTGGTGGTGAGTGAGCACTTGCTGGAAGGGTACTCGGTACCTCACCTCCTGATGAAGTGAAAGAATTTGGATCACTTCTGGTCTTACAAAGACCAGAACTTAATTCATTATCATTTTTACACATCTCAACAGTATACCCTACTTTTTAACCAGCTTTACAGGTACATTTACAAATGAGAAAATACATTACATGTTTCAGAATAGGTAATACATTTACACTTTACAGCTATGCATGAAGAAAAATAAAGTGGCAGTGAAAAAAAAATAATTCAGAGTAGTTCAGAGATCAAAATTGCATTGATGATTTTATCTCAAAACCTGTGGTTTCACTGTTTCTTTGTCATCTTGAGTTTCTTCAGCAGGCATAAGCTCCATTGTCATCTCTAGGATATTTCTACCAATACTCACAGTACATAGTACTCAATATACTTAAAGGAAATCTACAGTGTCTCATCTTGGAAATCATAGTCAGTCCCTATGTAAACATGAAATTTGAATGCACTTTAAAGATGCACTGTTTCCTAGCCTAGTGCTTGTTGTGGTGATCCACTCAAGCAGCAATAACAGCTGAGTATCACCATTTCCCTGACCCCTAGCCAAAGTGCTCTTGGTGGTATAGGACCCAATTCTGCAGTTCTTGTCTAAATAGCCCAATAATTTCAAGGAGAATGTTGCCTGTGTAATGATTACAGGATTATCTCTTAGCTTGTGGCAGAAGAAGGGCTGTCCTAGAGAGAAAATTAATAATGACTCCTGAAAGTGTAAAAAGCCTGAACTGTAATGCTGACACGTGGTAATGAGAGGAGGAAGGCAGCCTTTCTGTCTTTCAGAACTCAGAGCTGCATCTCTCTGCAAGGTAACAGACGAGCTATATGGAAAGCAAGAGCAAGGTAACTTGAAAGAAAAGTAGAAAGTAAAAACGGTCTCAAAACCTGAGGCCTGGGTGGTATTTTTGTTAATACCACAAAGTGCAGTTACTCACTATACATATTTTTTTCCCGTATAACTGCCTGTTAGTGTGCCAAAGTTTTCATAACAATGTTGATAATACTCGAAACCTCTCTTTTCCTCTTTCTCTGCTGAAAAGACTTTTTATGCCACAAACCAAGAGCCCAATTCAACTCCTTTAATGATCTGTTACAAACTCCTACTGAGACAGATGATGAGGCGAGGATGCGTGAGTCACACTTGCAGAACAGACAATACATGCTTTCATATTCTTTCTATGTTGTGTTCCTATTAATTAGTATTATTTTTAAAATTAACATCCACAATGGCAAAAATTACTCTGGTGCCAATGGTCTTTTTCACCATGTATATTTTACAGCACTTCAGTATTGGCTGATTGTGTGTATACATATGTCAGCAACCATTTACCTATGTCCAACTGCCAATTTATATAAAAACTTTCTTGAGACCAGAACAAAATAAAATAGTTGACAGCACTAAACACTTATCCAAGTTATTAAGAATTTTTTTTTTACAGAACTCTAAAAATGTTTAATTATAAAAGTTTATTATATGTAATTTTAGTATGTAATTAATTATAATTGTTAACCATAACATGTTGCATTATATAACAAAAATAAAATGAGAACTCTAGGAAGTAGCTCTTTGTATGTTATTCTAATCCATATTTTCTGAGGCCTCTGCTGTTCCAGCTTCCAGTGAAATAGACTAGAGAAGAGTTTAGAAAGTGAACAGAAGTTTAGTACCCAATGAATCTCCATTATGGAAGAATTTAGTACTTAAATACATTTTCTTACATTCAGCTGTAGGTAGTGACTCCAAAATACCTGAAATTATTTGCTTTTTGAGACTGATTTTTTTATTCCACTGGAGAGCTTATTTTAACAGAAATTTTGAATTGTGCTTGTCTTAGTATGTACATATATAATTTACTAATATTTCAGACTGCTATAGCAAGTCTTCTGCAATGAACAGGTCAGTTCAGCTGAAGCTCACTGACAGCACCATACCAGATGACTATTAAGGCAATATTAAGAAGTCTTAAAGAATGCTGGTACAAACACAAGATTGTCAGAGCTGCACATGAAGTTCTCAGCTCTTGCAGATTCCCAGGACAAAGCTTATCTAGGACTGGAGACAAAGTGGAATGAAAGACACTTCAAATACCACAGTGATAACACACCAAATGACTTGGTATCAGGGATGTCTTTCCACAAGGAGAGATCAGCCTTTGCTTTGCACAGAGGGCATGTGTTTGTTCCAGAATCCTGCACTTGTGGCTGCTCAAATTCAAGTTAACTGATTGCCAACTGGCAAATTTGCGTTCAATTTGTCATGAAATATCTAGATTAACATTTACAAAGCTGTTACCTAGCTCAAGTTAAATAGCAACCAGCTCAGAGGAGCAAAAAGTCCAGATCCACAGACTTCAGCTAAGGGATTAGCTGCTCAAGATGACTGTCAGTTCCCAGGTAAATTTTCAAACCAGCACCCCTTTGAGGACAACGGATAATAAAAAGTAGTTCCTTTTCTCCTTTCTGTTAGTTTTATATAAAGCCTGTTTGGGGACATTTATTGGAGCACCTGTAATACCAATTTAGCTGGAATACTCTCATCAAGTCTAGATGAAACCTGCATATGGGTGAGTAGGTGAGTGCCTACTGCAGCAAGCAGCTCCTTGGAGCTCGTTGATAGCACTCCCTGTCCATCTGTTCACATCCCTCTCATTAAACCTCTGGTGGATGGCTCTCCTCATGCATACTTCCATGTAGATTTGCCCTTAGAAGCTGGTTTACTTATTTCAAAAGCAATTTGAATCATGAAAGAATCATGTAAACATATGCTTTGAACCTACAATAGTAGTGGCCAAAGTAAATAAGTGTATCTTGTTTAAAAAATCATAAAGTGAAAAGTCACAATAGTATCTTGCTCTGAATAGTTATTCACTGTATTCAATATATGTGGGAGTAGCTACTTGAGACAGATTTTCCCCCCACACAATTTTCAATCTATCCAACTTAAAAACTGTCTAGGGTATGTTGTACAAATTTTGACCACAAGCTGGCCTACATATGCCACTGTAATTTATACAGTTGATTACCTTCCACTTTCTCAAAGATATTAACTGGCATGAACCTTCATTTTTTTCATTTTCAGTAATTAATTCCCTGTAGAGAGTGACTGAAAACACTAAACAAAAGCATTTAATCAGAAATTATTAGGGTTGGCTTGTCAGTCGTCCACTAATCACTATTCATTTTTGTACAAGGAGTGAAAATTTTATTAAATCTTATACTTAATTAAAACATATTGTTTCCGCAGCAGATTGGAAAGTACTGTCATCTGTTTAGATATGTATCCTAAGATTCATTAAGAATTCATGTTTCCTGCAACATGCAGGCATTTAGAAATTCATTCTGTTGGGATCTGAACGGAGGTACAAAGGGTGAGGGTTGCCGCACAGTCAAATATTCTTTTCTTGAAGGCCTTCCAAAACTCCACCATAATGCAGACTGACAACCCAGTGAAGGAATACTAATGAAATTGAATGGGCTTAAAACTAGAAAGCAAAGAATAGTCACGGGAAAGAAATTGCTTCACAGCTTTGGGGATTCATTGTGGTAGTCTTGTGAATTATATGGACACTAGCATTTTGTACAGTCATTCCTGCTTGAGTCTTTAGTACAGTACTCATTAAAAAAAGATGTGATTTTGTATATATTTGTAGTTTCTAAGGAAGTAACTACCGTAACTTGTTCAAAGCTAATGAAACATGATTGCTCTGGTGTAACATTCCTCTAGAGAGTCAGAAGGAAAAATGCAGAAAAATGACAGCGATTTATTACTGTTTAGTGTTACAATGAGGTGCAAAGACATGAAAAACACTGCCCGTTTTCAACGTCTGTTTAGATATATCAGCATCTTGCTGTGTCATTATTGTGTAGGAACAGGTAAGATGTGTGTATCACATTACTTTACTCTGGGCAGAATATTATATGGGCCCCAAGTTCTTGCTGCAGTGTAGTAGAGGCAGCTGTATCCACCTAGACAATTGAGGTGCAGTCAGCTGTTTGGCCAAAGTCAGGATTAAAAGTTGGCTTTTTAGACTAATAGGTGATAAGGAAATCTCATCACTATGTGTGTTGTTTGTGTGTTGTAGGATCTTGCTACTATTTAGCTTGACAGGTTCTGCTCTGTTTCTCTCTGTTCCTTGGCCCAGGTTTTACCTTTGGCTAAGTGGGTTTTTTGACTCTTTACCACTCTCTCTGCCATTCTTACACCATGCTCTTTAGTTCCGTGAATCTCCTGGGTTTCTTGGGTTTTGTCTCTTGCTTCCAGCCCTGAAACCAGGAATTTGCTAATAGCTTTCATGTTCCAGGTGTATTGCTGTTGTGATGACATTACAGGCATTGCACCATGAACGTATGGTCAGACAGAGCAGTAACAAGGGCAGTATTTCAGGGAGAGACAGATGCAGATGTAGGTAAAAAGACACTAATGATTTATATTATTATTATAATTATTTCGCATTAGCAACCATTGATTAAGTAATATGGCCGATCCCAAGCAGTAATAACAGCTTTGCTCTTAAGCCCTTGCAGTCTAGGAAGACAAACATCAGGTATAGTGTAAGAGTAAAGGGACAAATAGAGTTTTAAAACAAATATCATCTATACCCACTGGCCTAGCCATTATTAACTAGCAATAATTTGTAGGCATCCAAGTTCAATTTTCCCACTGTTAGTGGAAAATTTTTCTTGGCTCAGATATAAAAATAATTTCCTTTCAAACTCAACACTATGTTATTACAACATCCACTCTGTTAATCTAATGGTCAAATGTGATGATTGTCTGCTCAAGCACCTCACAGGGACA
Source organism: Florisuga fusca (assembly GCA_038090715.1). Classification (NCBI taxonomy): domain Eukaryota; kingdom Metazoa; phylum Chordata; class Aves; order Apodiformes; family Trochilidae; genus Florisuga; species Florisuga fusca. The sequence goes on along the minus strand of JAAWXA010000007.1, from coordinate 29,379,222 downwards.
TCATTGTTGTGTGACGGTGACCTTACATCTGGGAACAGCCTTGCTGAGGGTTTCCCAAATCTGTCTTTTACAAGGTTGAGTGACAGAGATGTGTAAGGCTCCATGCCAGTCACACTTGTTTGAAAACTCGTTGACACAGTCATGGCACTTGTGACTCTCTGTGCTGCTGTGACATATGACCCTAGTGCCACAAATATTCTTCTGTATTATGCAAGGGTGTCACTACAGAAGCAGGATTATGTGAGGTCATAGCTAGTGCCTGATCCTGCCTCATCCCCAGATGCACAACCAGAAAACAGTTGAGTGGATTAATATGTAAGTGGCTTTTAGAGGCAACTGCCCCTTTGTTCTGACATTGCTAGTGAACAGAGGGATTGGTGTTGCTACATGGCCCAAATCTGTTCAATAACCATCTACATCACCTTATAATGTACAATAACCTTGGACAAGAGTAGCCAATGTAATTAGCCCATCTAGCATACACAGACAGTATGTTTTTATGGCAGGCATGTACATTTATTTTATTTTTGTTCTTTCACAGACACAAGACTTAGTCATAGTTGTTAGCTGATTCTTTCATCAACCAAAGAAAGCCAGTCAGAGCAAACATATCACTTCTCACAGGAAACTGTATAATTGGCCTGCTAAACCAGGAGACACACAGAAACAGAAAGCAGTGATAGAAGTAGATGTATAAGGTGGGCCTTTGTTTCCAGCTACATTCTGCCCTGGCAGAATGGAGTTGCTGGACAAGGTCTTTCACTGCTTAATTTAATGTTACTAATTTTGTAGCCTCATTGCATTAATATTTACTTAGCAAAATCTCCATCAACCACAAATAGGTGCTTACATGGTCTTGCTGGAACTAAAAGAGTTGATTATTCATATAAATATGTTCTAAAAATTACTACTTTTCAGGTATATGAATTCTGTGTTCTTTTCCCGTGTCTGAACTTCTTAAAATTAAAATCAAGTCATACCATGTTATCAGGTTCCTTGTCCAACTCCTTACCCATTGCTATTGTCCATGTTACAAATATGTCCACACTTAGCCAGCATTTGGCTTGCCAAGCTGGAGAGAGGATCTCATCTTGGGTCTCACTTATCTTGCCTGTAGAAATTAACGCTGCCAACAAGGAAAGTGTTAACATATGGAAAGGAAACTTTGCTTTCAGAAAAATCAGTGGGCTGGAGATAAGTCGTTACATCCCTTTAGCTTGGAATCAATTAAGCCAGGGAACGTGGCTATTTGTTGTACACAGCACAAGCACATCAGAGCAAGGTCTTCCAGACCAGCTTTTATCTATCTCCAGAGAACTTGGGAATGCCTATGAAATTAAATGTTAATAAAATAGCTTCATGAGGTGTTGCAGCTGAGATGAATGATAGAAAAGAACTGAGATGTGTCTGGAACCTTCCTACCTGTGGCACTTAGAAATAAAGATTGTAAATCTGTATCCCATGTTCTCCTGGAAAAAGGAAATCCTGACCGAAAGCCGAAAAGCTCCGAAGGGGAGTGAGAAGAATCACATGATCTCAGGCTACAGATGATCAAGTAGTGAACAGAGGGTGAGGAATACTGATGGGGTGAGAGTGTACACAGATTATGTCCTGGAAAAGTCCTTTCATCACAGGTTTGGAGATCATCCCTGCAATGATTTTAAGCACTAACAGCACACTATCACTAGCTAAAGTTCTGTCTTTGAGACCGAGGACAGTTTGTCTTAGGTGAAGCAGGTTTCAGGATGAATAGATAAAGTCCCTCGACTTTTTTTCCTTTTCCTTGTAATATTAATTAAATTCTCATTAGCATATCATTAGTTCAGTAAGCTCCTGTTCAGGTGCAAATGTGAAGACAAGTGGAAAAGAAGTGCCCGATCTTTAACAACAACAGCAAAAGAGCCGTAATTTTTCCTCAAATGATTCACTACCTGTTAAATTGTTAAACCTAAAGATTTGTAAAAGCAGGCCTCTTGAGTGCTCAGTGGCAAATGATTTTGTTAACATAGATTTCATTTACATAGTTGAATCTTGAGCCTTTCCAGATGGTTAAGATAAGCAACACTCAAGCACTTGAAGATGAGAGGGAGGAGGTTTCAGTAACTCTTCTCTCCAGCACTGAGAGGAGTCATACCAATTTTAAGGCAATCAAGGTACTTACTGAGCACCCAGTCAGTCTGGAAGAAACCAACACTTAAGGAGAACATCTCCAGTAGGTGTTAAGTGTTTCAATCTTCTCAGCAGGAGTCTCTCATGAATAAAAACACCTCTTGGTGATGGTTATGGAGAGAAAACAATGTAACTCTGAGAGGTGCCTCCATTCACCCTGGGGGGGTTTCATCCTCCTTGTCTAGGACCAGGGGCTTACAGTCTATGATCTCCTCAGGCCTGTTAGCAACTGGATGAGTGAAGCCTGGTGGTTGTTTGCATTTTATACTTCACAGATTCCATTACTGTGGTAAAAGAGAAAAGGACTCAGGCAATTTTAAGTGTACCGGAGACCCCAGTCACTACAGCCTCAGCTCCCTACCTCAGAGAACCCCCAAAGGTCAGTGGAAAGGTGCAGTTCTCCCTTTCCCTCTTCCCTCCTTTCCACACCTGCCTCTGCCTGAAGAGAGAGGAGAAAGCCACTGAGCTCTCTGAGGCCAGGCAGGGAGAAAGGAGAGGACTTTAAGTGTCCTCAGGGGCAAAGGGATCCCTCAGATCTTGTTCTTAGATGCAAGAAGTACAGAGGTGCAAGAAGTGTAACCCCAGAGAGTTCAAAAGATAGTTGGAGAGTCAGAGACCTTGACTGCCCTTGTTTTCATGACAGAGGATAGATACATAGCCCATCTTGTTTAATTCCTGGCTTTCATTTGTCCTTATAAATATATCCCAGTTTGCCCTTTTCCATGCCATCCTCCCCTTGTCTTGTGCCCTCCCTTTGCCCCCTGAACTTCCATTTGCTTGGGGAAATTTGGGACAACTTAGCCCAAATACCCTTTCTCTCAGTGTCTGCCTGTTGTCCCCTATTGCCCATTCCCAGCAAATAGGTCCACGTCTAGGCTGTGGGTTTTGGGGTTTTTTTAAATAATTTTAAGACTAGTTGAACTGTATTTTTTACTGTGTTTAAACAGTTGGCAGTTGTTATGTTTGCCAGAAAATCATAATACCGGCAGAGGAGGGCATGATTTTAAGGGTACTCCCACAGTTTTTCCCCTTCTCATGACATTGATGTGACCTGAGTGGAGCCTCAGTCAGTGTCAACTTCATAACCTCCACCCTAAGCGTTGTTTACAAAAGCAAGAAAGCCACGTTTTCCCAGTCACTCACCAAATATCTGGTAATAGGTTTATTATTTAGGTTCTCATTGAACAACTATCGTCAAACTATCTTCTTTTAGTGATAATTCCACTGTCTATGGTGAACTGATCAATTGCTTCAGGAACATCTCCATGTGTGAATGTTCCAATCAGTGCAGAAAAAAAGATCTGCCCTTGCTGCTGAATGGGGCTGAGGGCAGACATGCCTTTCTCCATAAGATACAAACTCATGACAGAAAGTTCAGAAAGCTTTTCTATAATTTATGACTAACCCATGCTTTCTCTGCCCTGGGATTGCCTGTTGACCACCACCAGGCAGTTTCACTGCCAAAGCCATGCAAGTATTTTTATCACTGTGGCTACCTGAAATTACAGAGTGGTTGAAGTGCCATTGGTGGCTGCTAGCTTATCTAAAAAATTGGTGGGGCCACAGGTAACACTGTCAAGAAATGATGATTTTGTGGTGTTCGGTGATTTAATCTGATGCATACTTACAGCTAATTGCATCTCAGGATATGCCCTTACTGCTGGCAAAAAGCAAACATAGAGACACCGTGTTTGGAGAGACTGAAATTTATTTACAGGAATATTACCTGTATATTGTGGGACTGTTATGCCACTGGACTAAGAGAAATAAAATCAGTGTTTACTATTAGTTGCATCAGTTGTAACACACCTAATGCTAGTGTTTCCAGATTATATTAATGGCCATTAAGATCCTAAAATTATATTAGTGGCTTTGTACAGGTTATTTTCCCACTTTCTATTATTAAAGTATTACTTTAAAGATTGAGGTTTTGTCTTGTGCAATCATACATATAACTCATGTTGGCCTACTTTTCTTCCTCAGTTCAAGGTCCACATTTCACGTTTCTAGCTATAATCTATTGGAAAATCAGTGTATTTTTTGCCTTCTAAATACTGTGACACTTGCTACTGTTGCTGCCTTTAGATACTTAAAGTTACTAAAGAAACTAAAGTTACTTTCATTGGAAAGGAACGATGTTATCTCTTTCTGACTGCTAGTCAATAGAAATCTTACCTGCCTAAAAAAAAAAAAAAAAAAAAAAAAAAAAAAAAAAAAAAATTAATTGTGGTGCTTTAACCTGCATTTACCATAGATCTCTGAATGTCAAGGTCACACATTTATTTTAGACTTTTTAGCTGTCAGCCAAATAGCCACGGTGGAATTTAAACATTAAATACTCAGAGGTAGGAAAAATGACCAAGGGTTACATGCTATTTAGTGTTAAAAAGAAAGAAAGGAAGCAAATAAATCCCCGCATATCTGTTCAGTACTTATAGAAATTTCATTTTAAAAATTCAATTAGTTCCCTGCACATGTCGCATGGAGCACATCAGTTTCACTGCTTCAAGCGCAATTAGGCTGAGAGACCGCAGAGCATTTAGCAAGGCAGCAAGGTCAGGGCTCCTGCCTGGCAGCAGCCTTGCCACACGCAGCTCCCTCCTGGGAGGTGACTCCCATCTCCCCGCAAGAGCTTTGTCTAGACACTGACAGCTCCTAAGCTACTGACTTCAATAGCTAAATCCAGGCATCTTTTTGATCTGCAAAACAATTAAAAATATATGACTTCCCAGAATCTTCGGTGTGTGAGGGAGTTTTTTTGTTCCGGTTTTGGTGTGGTTGTTTTTTTTTTTTCTGAAGAGGATTGTCATGATAAAAAATTATTAGCAATGTTATTTTCTTGTTAGTATCTTCATACAGAACTGCTTTTTCTGGTGTTAATTTAGGTTTTTCTCCAAGATAAGGTACACTTTGATTAATCCATAATACTGCCCTGGAGCAAACTAGGATTTATACTAGAAACAACAATTAATATTTTAAAAGGTAAATTATATCACATACCATTGTTCTTGTTTAAAACTCTTTATTTAAACCACACCATGCTCATTTCAGCATTAAGTATGAGATTTAATTAAGTCCAAACTCTTTATTTATGTTTATGTAATGGTGGAATTGCTACAGAAACACAGAGATGGAACCTGAATGAGACTTTATAGAGGAAAAAAGGACATTAAATGAAACCCAAAACACTGAAGTAGGTTAACCATCTAACTTACTTAATACTTACACTCCCAACATTAAGATTTGGCAAATCTAATAACAGGCTACATTTTATATATGTAAGGCAAATTTTTCAAAGGAACACAGATGACCTTTCTAAAATGACAATATCTTTTTAATGTGTGCATATTAAAAATGCATGTGCTGCACTATATGTTTCCTCATCCCCGGTTGTTTCCTCACGTGGCCCCATAATTCTGTGATGTAAACAACACTAACCAGCAGTGCCAGCCCAGGTAGTCTGACCTTTGACAAACATTTTCTTGAGAGGTGCCATTTGAAGGTGAACTATAAACCAGAAGTGAAACATACATTTATACTATCAATTTTTCCTTCATAGGGCACATTAAAATGGCATAAGAAAGTTTATGTGGAAAATATCAGTTTCTCGTTTCACTTTCCTTAAGGGAGGTCATTGTCAAAGTCCTTGGAGGGTGAAAATTGTGATGTTTCATGAAACCTACAAGTGGCCCACGAGTGGAAAGAAAAATCATGAAGGAGACAAACTACTTCTTTGAGAATAAATAACAACATTATGGTGACAGTGTCTTGTTTATTTTGCCATATGTCTGCACTCAGGCAAGACTTTATGACTTCTATTAGCAGACAGTTTGCTATATTCGTGTAAAATAATGCCTATCATAAGACGAACTGAAAGGAAGTAATTCAAAATAAAAAACCAAATGCTGTTAAAAGTGATATGCAAAAGATCATTAAAAATAAGCTTGTCTTCATCTCCTCTTTACAAAAAGGACATGGAAGGATTCTTAAAGTGTTTTTTTCACATTTTGAAAAAGTTCAGAATTAACGAAAGAATATAATATAAGTCAAAAGAAACTAATTTAAGAATCAGCTTAAAAAAACACTTCCAAGATACCCATGGATGGAATATCTATATGTTTTCATCAAAAGAGAAGGTGGAAAGTGCTTTAGCAGTTTCATTCCACATTAGGTTTTAGACAAACTCCAAGACAAAGATAATTTCTACTTGCAGTTCCTAGGGTAAACTTCATTCTTGGGTAAAGCTGTCAAGTATCACATATTCACAGGGCTGTGCTGACTAACAGATTACAGTACTCCAGCCTTCAAAGCCATTGCCGCAACCACCACATTTCATGCACCAATTTCTTTGACATACTCAATAAGAAAACATTTCTTCTCCTGAGTGTCTTGGAGCTCAGTGGACAGAGAAAGCGTTGAAAAATGTCTTCAAGTTAATTCTTAAGTAACTTGTACTTTGAGTAATTAAGTTAGGAAAGACATTGTAACCTTTCCTTCCCTGTCCTAATAATGTCATAATGGTTTGTTGGTTGATCTTTCCAAACCTGACGGTACCCAATGGGCTGGATATCTTCCACTACATTTAACTGAAGCATTTCAATAATATTTTTTTCCAGAAGGACGATGTTTGATGGGAAACATGGATTATTGTATTCTGTTGGAAGAAACTGATGTTATGCTGATTCTCACAGTATCATTATAAATATCTACTCTAAAAATGAGCTTCTTGTGAGAGTCTCATCTGTCATGGTGCTCATTATGTTCTTGCTACATTTTCAGCTTTGAATGAAGCTCCATTTAAAGAGGGACCTCTCTGATGCAGAGCATTCACCTGCCCCTTCCTGATATTTCTACACAAAGGGAGATAAAAAACTACTTTTCTGTAGTTTGAATCACTTTCCTGGATAACTAGGGGCAATGCATGAAAAGAAAGCTGAAATAAAAACCGTAGAAGATGTACACTAACTAGTGAAACTTATAGCTCAATCACCTAACAAATATTTATGCTTGTAGTACTCAACATTTTTTGTGATTGACATCAAGCTTACCATTCATTACAAATGGAAAACTTACTTGCTTAACCTTCAGTCAAATGTAGGCATAATAAAATGTTTAATTAGATCATTTATGGCTTTCTCCTGCATCCAAAATAACATCTGCAAACTTGTTTGTACTAGAATTTCGTACCCAGTCTTAAAAAATTATAATAATAATAATCTATTAGTAAGACTTATAGATGAGAGTATACCAAAAATGTATGTGCCAGTCCTAGTATACACAAAGACTTTATCAACAAAACAGGTAACATTTCAAACTTAATACAGCCTGTAGACAGAGAAGAAAAACTGTCAAAATAATAAAAAAATCTTTGGACATTAGAGAAGTGAAGAATTATGTTACTTTTTTTCTTGTTTAATTTAATGGATGCCTGTGATTTAAAAGTCAACATTTCTTAATATCTTCGGTTTTGTGTATTTAATTTATGATTACAATAAAATCCTCCTTATAAGAGGTTTGCCATTAGGTCTAGCAGCAGAACTTGGTCTATTAGCCACATTTAGCTTCAGCAAAAGCCACTAATGTACCCCTTTTTAAGATGTTGTCAAGTAGCAATGCTTACGGATAAGTATTACATCTTATCTGCATTTTAATCATATAGCAACAAAAGATTTAATTGCATCTATTCCTCTAAAATGCCATCAATAATTCTAAATGTAGTCTATTACTTGGTTCACAAGAAAAACTCTTTTTCCAAAAAAAAAAAAAGGTCACTGGTATGTGACATACATCATGCAACCAGTATAAATTTGGCTCCTTCACTCAGTGTAACAGCAGGGTGAAATCAGAGATTATTGCTTCTGGTATATTTACTTCTGTCTACTTGTACTGTATAATCTAATCTCATTTTTACCTTTATGCCTAATTTTCCATTTTTTACCAGTATCTTCAGGAGGCTTACATGCTGTTCTGCTGAACATACAGGGCTTTTCCAGGAACAAGAGAAGAATTCTACTATTCCCTTTATCCTACAGCTACCCCTGTGTATAGGTGCTGGGTGTTCCAGATATCAGTGGACAACAATATTTAAGGTACTACTGCCTAAATTTTTTTAGGAATGTCAAGTTTTGAACCTTTCCAGCTTTGCAGCCACTATTTGGCCTTCTAACTATTTCTGTGGCCATTTTTGTGACAACAGTGTAACGAGAAATTAAACATTCAAAGATAGGATCAAGCCATAAATCAGAAGGTGGAACCTGGTAAATCTACTGCGACCTGAAATGGAACTATTTTTTTTTTTTTTAAGTGAAATAGCCTTATATTGAATGAAGGTAGTTAAAGTTAAAGGAAGTTAGATTGGCTAAGGGCAAGTCCTGCCTGACTGATTTAGTGGCCTTTTACAATGGGATCACAGGCTCAGTGGACAATGGCAGAGCAACAGACATCATCTACCTGGACATGTGCAAAATCTTCAACACCGTCCTGAATAACATTCTGGTCTCTAAACTGGAACAATACTGATTTGACAGACAGACCACTTGTTGGATAAGGAACTGGCTGGGTGGTTGCACCCAAAAAGTTGTGATTAGTGGCTGAGTGTCCAAATGGAGATCTGTGACAAGTGGTGTTCCTCAAGAGTCGGTACTCGGAACAGTGCTGTTTAACATCTTTGTCAGTGACATGGACAGTGGAATCAAATGCACCCTCAGCAAGTTTGCTGACAACACCAAACTGTGGTGAAGGGAAATGATGCCATCCAGAGGGGCAGGCTCGAGAAATGGACCTGTGCAAACTGCATGTATAACATAAGTCAAAAGAAAGTAATTTAAGACTCAGCTTAAAAATACACTTCAATATGGGTGGTATATTTTCATCTTCTTGTCTACTTATGCTCACCCATATCGTTTTACCTAATGCAACAGCTTCCACAGAGTAAACAGTTCTTGTTAGCAACCTAATTATCACTAGGCCAAAATCCAAGGCCTCAGTCTCACACACATTCTTCTCCTCTGACGCTTCTGTAGTCCAATCCATTTTTCAAAGGAGTTGCTGAACTTTAGGTGTAGATTTCAACAGCAACAAGTTTGGAAGGTGTTTTTCATTTACATCGGTTTAGGATTACAGCAACCCCAAATGTCTTTCTTGGGAGTACAACACTTCAAGCTGTATCCATGTGTACATTTCTAGGGAAAGGATCGGTGCTCTGGGTTGTGTTCAGGTAGAGAAAGAAAGAAAATAGTGATCATACAGATCTGATCCATCTGAGATTTAAGTTAGCTTTTCACAGTGTCCCTCATGACCTTGCTATCCAAATGAGACTTACTGACTTAGCATCATTCCTTTGTCATCTGATGCTCACACAGCAGCAAGGGGCTCTTGCAGATACTATCTAACAAGAACCATATGATAAGGTTGGAAAAGTGTGGGTTTTTTAATAAGTGACATGCAAGTTGCTTGCTAGTTTAATACCAGCCAGATAAACATTTCATTACTGTACTGCAGCTGGTAGATGGATAAATTCTCTCAGATGGTTTCATGATCCTTAAAATAATTAGCAGTTATTCAGATCCTAGTAAGAATAGCAAGCTATTTATCTGCATAGGAAAAAGATAGAAATGCATGGACTTCCTTTTCTGCATCCACAGAGGAGCTGTAGAAAATTGAAGTCATATATTTGACCTGGTGAGCTACAGCTGAGAGAAGCTAAGTGGCCCTGGCAATGTGCAAGGCATGCAGAATTGCAGAGAAAAATCTTTTTAAATGATATATTACTTCAATGAGCCTCCAAGCACAGAATGGTGTTATGTATGCTCTGAAAATCCATGATCTAAGTGGATAGTCCTATAAGTGTCAAGACATTATATTTGTCCCAAGCCAGCAATGACATGAATTGTGTGATCTATGGGTAGTATGGCATGAAAAATTATTTATGACACTGAACTCTCAAAAAACAGATCCAGCTATAGATCTTCCAAATCTGAATAGACTGGGTACAAACTCCTAACACAGGGGGCTCTGGTGCCATCCTCTTTTCTACAGTCAATGGCAGGTGGCAAATGTTTTGTTAGATATGGAGAGAACTCAGCATTAGCTTCATAAGTCCTTTGCTTATCTTAAATTTTCGACCCACTGATAACTAATCTGATGCCTTATATTTTCCTGTAGTTCTGGAATTTCCTTCTTGTCTCAGACCAGGAACTGGTAGAAAATCACAAGTGCATCTCCAAGACCAGCTTCATAATCATCCTCCTTTGGTCAACGAGATAATTGTGTCTAGGCAGAATTGTCCCTAGAAAGAATACAATTTTTGTTCATAATGAGCAGCCAGATACCATGAAAGTGGATAAGATCAAATCAGACATGTAGAAGTTACCTGAGAAAAGAAAGATGATTCATATATCTTGAATATTTACTGTTTGATCTGCTACCCATCTCTGGAGTCATGCTTACTGTGTTTTCCCTATGTCCATCTAGCAAGCAGAAATAACTACTCCAAAGCATTTTCATGTTACATTGAAAAGAAAAGTTACTAACTGGTGATCAGCCCTTAAAACTCAGAGGTACCTATTACATGATACACTTGGGCACAAAAGCCTATGCTGATGATTGCATAAAAGAAAATAAATGGTACATAATGGGACTTATTTCTAATACCAGAAATTAATATTTTAAAGAACCTGTGTATCTCACAGATCACAAATTCTCTATACTTTACAAATCACCCAGGGGCTCAAACAGCCAAAATATTTGTAAATTAAATGCCTTTCCATCCCCTTCCCCCATGATAATCACTGAAGGAAGCATGTTTCCTTACTGAGGCAGCATAGTAATGTTTTTCCTATATTTTCTATATTTATTATTGAGTTGATCCATCCAACTCTGACTGAACTACCACAATATATTTTTTCTCCCTCTGTGGATGATCATGACAAGAGTCTTCATTTAATACTGAGCTTCACTCCAAGCCAAACCCTTTTATGTGAAACTGAATTGGTTTTATTATTGAATGTCCAGTATGGATTAAAATTCATGTCAGCAGGATGTGATGCTGAGTAAAACACTTTAGTTTGGTTCTGGTCCTACTTACTTTGAAAAGCTCTGTGTGTTCACTACAGAAAAATGTATATCATCCTCTAGAAAGAGTGATGAACAGAGTTTTCAAGCCGAAGATCCTCGGTACAACTACAGAATAAAACTTTCATATTTTGTGTCTGTATTTCCCAGCCCTACAGTTGAGCAGGAAATTGAGCAGCTCTGACTCTTACACAGCACCCATCAAAAGCACAGGAAACCTGTGTAACCACATACTCAAGAGTACAAATGTGAATTAACAGAAAATATTTTCGGTGGTATTACAGAACTGAAAACCAGATTCAGCTGCAGAGTTCAACCAAGCAATACATAGCAGTGTGTCAACATACCCATTACAATTTCTTAATAAAATAACACCATGTAAAAGTATACAGAACATAATGCATGAAATAAAATATTCAAGTTGTAAACTTTTAAAGAGAGGTGATAAAAAGTGAGTGAGCAAGTTTCTGAGTGGCATCTTCAAGAGGCATACACCTTACAACGTGAAAAATCTAAGTCAGCTCTTAGTCTTCCTTGAGCCTTCCTCACCTGGGACATGTTCACTGAACAATGTACAAAGCCATGAAGTATGAGGTGTATTGGATGTACAGATGGGAGCAATTAATGACATTGTACCTATTCTTGTGTTGAAAGAAACTGCAGTACAGGGGAATTGCCCACCCCAGAGCTGCAATGAAGCTGCTGCACCGTTCTCTGACATATGGTTTCTTCTCACCACAGTATTCCATCATTTTTAGTGTTGCTTTGTAAGTTGTAGACATGCCCTTATGTCTAATCCAGCCCATTCTATAAGCCAGGATGTTTTAATATATTTCTTTTGCATCGTTGAAATAATAAGTTAATTCCCTAGCTAATGTGAACACATTTCTGTAGTGTGAATTTAGGCCAGTGTAAAAGGGGACTGTCTTATCTTACTGGTGTCAAAATGAACATATCCATTTTGAGAAGACAATGAAATGTGTTTTGCTGGCAGAGACATCTGCAGCATCATCAGCTCCTCTGTGTGTGTTTTTCTCTTTATCCTGTGAGTACTGAGTCAGGAAAATGTCACTTCAGCTGTATTTACATCTTTTCATGCTCATTTAAGAAAATTTTCAAGTAATCAAACTTCCTAAGACTATATATTTGGGAAAAAAAAAAAAGTAAGTTAAAATGTTTGCTGAAACAAATTTATTTTTTTCTATGTGTTTCTACACCCTGATTTTTGATGCGTGATTATATAGATCAATCCATCAGGAAAGAGATTTCGCATGTGACTTGTATAAATAACCAACAACATAAAAAATTTTAAACAGGAATATTGATATTCATAGTAGAATGATAACGAATAAGTTTTTTATACTTTTTAAATAATTAAAAATAATTAAAATAGAATTTCTCAATTTTCTTATGAATATTATTAAAAAGCAAGAAAAATCCACTCCAAAGTTTCATTATTTGTTCCACTTCATCACAGATCAAAAGATAACTTTCCAGTTGACATCTCTGTCTCACTGAACACATCAATGTCTTCTGAGATTTCCCCAGGTGCAGCAGGTGACAGTCAGCTGTGCTAGGCTGAGCCAGACACTACGGTTACCTAGAAGAGTACACAACAGGAGAGGTACTGTCTCTTTAGACAGAGCTATACATAAACAGTGTTTCTATAAAGATACAAGTTTTGTTAAGTAGCTGTCATTACACTAATGCCAGTCATGAAGTGAAAAAATAATCTTAAAAATAGCAGCTTTCTGTTAAAACTTAGAGCCAGTTAAGATATAGGATTAGATCTGGACATTTTTGTCCAGACTAGCAAAAACACTGTAGTATGTGTGGACTTTACATTTTTTGCTTGCAAAACTTGTCAGTACAGAGCATGACACCTGATCCAGCACAAAGCTTGTTAGTACAACAATCATCTGTCAACACTTTAAAACAAATCTGAACATCCAGGGCAAATTTGTTCCATATCAGCATTCTGTATCATTTGGCTGACAGGGTTTCAGTTTGGCAGTACAAGTCCTGAAGTTGTATTTTCTGCTTTTAAATTAGGGCTTCTTTATTTTACATTGGTTTAGATGTAGCATTTAGGTGCACGTCTCAAGTTACTTGATTTTTACTTGATTTTTGTGTACAGATAATATTGAAAAAGGGATTTCCATACTTGATGAAAAAATATCTGCTCCAAGAAGTATTCTGAATATAAATGGCAGTATGTTCAATCACTATATTAAAAACAGGATTAAGCAAACCAAAGTATATACACCTAATGGCAAGAAGTTACAAATACTCGGGGAGGAAATTAGTTATGTTCTAAAGGCAAAATAAAAGTTAAATGCAAGGAAGTATTTTTCTTTTCCCCTGGATGATAAGAATAACCCTTATCTAACATGAGAGACTCATCAGTGGAAAATGGTGGCAATTTTCCATTTGTTGAGTAGAACTTCTGCTTGGATTTTTAAGCAACAGAATGGCAAAGACTTCTTAGACAGTAATATTCAGAAGGTGTTTGGGTAAATGCAGACAGCATATGTTGGTTTTTTTCCCTGCAGAAAAAACCTAACAATTGCAACAAAAATTTCTTCAATATAATTCGTAATTGAAATATGATTTATAACATTTGTACAGAAGGAGACTTGGATATTCAGTGAGTGTTGGAAAAAACAGCATGGAATCTGTTGAGGTTGTTAATTTGTCCCATTGCCATCCCTTGAATGAGATTTACTGTCTTTGGGAACATGTTATGTTACAAATACAGTGCATTTGTGAGAAGTTTCCCTTTCTCTCATTTACAAAAGTTTTCCAGTCAGTGCAACATTTCCTTTTTACAGTATTTAATACCATACTTCTGCTTTATGCATAATATGCTGTTGGTCTTCTTTGGTTTAATTAAATAAAATAACCCCCCAAACCAGTAGCTACAACATAATACAAAAAAACCTCCACAGGCAAAATTAGGGTCCTAATATATGCCTAAATGTAGGTCTGTTGAAACTCAAGAGATCTCTAAGCTCACTGAAATTTCAGTGGCAAATGTGTACCAAGAATAAGTAGTCCACTGAGACAATGCTGCGCTTCCTGCTGTGATCCTGCTGCATCCACCTTTGCCTGCCATACACTACACACACCTCAGGCAATTTGTTTAGAGCCTGAAAATGTGCATGTTCTATCCTAGCTTTAAAGTGATTCTTTTTTTTTCACAGCAAGTGTGAAAATAAGACTTTTATTATGTGAACATGAAAAATAACCCAAATCTTACTGAATGAATATTTGCACCAGTAAAACAGATCCAGAATATGACTTTGCCAAGCTTATTATGCAAGTTTTACATTCTGTGGCATATGCAGTCTCTATTCTCAAGGAATAGATGCACACAAGAACGTGCAGGTGTGTGTGAGAGAGAGCATGTGCTCTCATTCTGGAAAGTAGAGGGATCAGTTTCCTTGAAACACTTAAAACTTTAAACAAACATACAAATGAAACACGCTAACCTGTTCACAATGGAAAGTCCAGAAGATGTGAGGGTGAAAGGTAGCTGTCTGACACCTTTTGGGGTGGCCATTCTTACAGAGCTAGAACAGACTGATTTACAGAGTTATTTAGGAGAACTGAAGTCAAAAAATTATGGCTTTAGTGTCTACTGTGTATTCTGTGCAGGCGTTTTACCTAATCTGTTCAACAGCTGGCTAAGATTTCCGGCACTGAAAGCAATGGTCACTTTGCTACCTTTTGCTTATGGCTCTGGAAGTGACTGCCAAGGAAGAATTAATCTCCAGACCTAAAGGAGAATGTGGCATTACCACCTTCCACCATGGACTGTGCTGGGAAGAAAGGGTGGACTAGCACCTTGAAAACTCCTTCCTTGGCTACTGACTATCCCAAACTCCTTTGCTCTATCCTGTTCTTGCACAGTCCTACCCATTTTCAAGGTTATGCCAACTCCTTTGAATTTAGCTCTTTCTTCTGCAGGGGTAATAGGTATCTCACACTTTGCCCCTCCCCCTGCCTCCTTTCTGTGAGCAGGCTTTCTGCCACTGTGTCCACCACAGCTTGGGATCCTGCCAGCACAACTGAGACAGCAAGTCTGGAAATAGCCTATAGAGCCCTGCTTTGCTAGACTGGAAACTTTTATATAAAATAGGCTGGAAAGATTTATACAATGGATTGGCAGTTGATTAACAGAAAAACACACCCAGGAGCCAACATGAATTTTGAGTACTGTGGAAGGATGCCAGACTGACAGCTCTGCAAACCAAAGCTATCCACAGGACAGGTACAGCAGTTTCTGCCACTGTCTCGGAGAAAATCTGATGAGTATGATGAGCAACAGTCAGTTTCTGTGGCCATGATTTTTTGTCATAGTACGATCTGAGGATTAAACAATTAGGAGATAACCTCATAAGAACTGTATATGTCTCTTTATGGTAAACTTTTTTTCCTTCTCTGAAGTTCATGGCAGCACTCTGAATCACTTTAGGATTTACAGTAGGTCAGAATCACAAAAATTTGGCAAAATTTTGTAACACAATCTGACTTCATGTAAGTTTTCTATTAAATAAGACCCTACCAAGATTAATAGTATTAACATCTAGCCCCTGGATACCAGATACATGTAAGAAAAAAAAAACAAAAAACCACCATGCTCATGTCATGAAGATTCTTTCCGCTTAGTTATTTTAATATACAGAAATAGAGTTCTCTAAGTCCAATGGTATTCATAATGCTTAAAAAACTTCAGCTTTTTTTTCCTTGTGAAGTCCTTTATTTTCAGCACTTGAAAATAAAAAAAAATAGAAGCACCTTAAAATCACCAATAGCATAATACTTTATTGTATTTTGTGTTCCCATGCATTTCTTCAGTACATATTTGAATTTACTAAACTGAAATGATTCTAAGTCTGGATTTTGGAATCACAGTAGGAATAGTTGTTCTAATCTATATTACTTTAGCTCTACTGTTTTCTTTTAGCAACTTCAAGCCAAAATACATTTGAAGCACTGAATCAACAACACCTTTCTTATTTCTTTTTTTGGTTTTGAAAATATAGGATTTAAGTGAACTAATTATGCATAGATGACAAAAAAAGTTATTCACAAAGAACTAAGCTAAAACACTTCCAAGTTTTCTACATTTAAGATACCACTTTCTTGAAGCTTTTGGAGGAACCAAAACCTGAACTGTCTGCTTAAAAGAATTCCTTGAATGTTTTGATCATATTTTTTTTGCTGTTATTGTGCAGAAATATTATTGTGGGTAAGGTTTGACACTCCCATTGGTCTTGGGATGGTCAGTACATCACCTAGAGCTATATTTATTGGTAGTACTTTCTATAAGGCCAGCTCTTTTCCTTTCTGGCCAAGCCCAGCTCCCTCATCCTCTCTTCCCAGGACAAATGCTCCCACACCCCAACATCTTGGTGATCTTCCACTGAATGTGGTCCAGTTTATCAACATCTGTCTTGTACAGGGGGACCCTAAAGTGAACATGACTTTCTTAACTCTGGTCTAGAGAGTGCTGAATAGAAGGATAATACCTCTCCTCAGTGTACTGGCTCTGTTAAAATAGCTTGGGATGATGGTGATCTTTTTTCCTGCAAGGGCACTGTTTTTTCATGTTCAACTCACCTCCCACAAGTGTCCCAAGGATTGGTTTTTGCAGGGCTGCTCCCCAGTCATCACCCCCCAGTCTGTATCATTGTAAAGGCTTCCCTTCTCCCAGGAACAGAGATTTGCATTTATCCTTGTTAAATTTCATATATAGTACCTACTGACCCTATCCTAAAAATTCATACTCTCTTTTCTTTAAGAATTGTAAGAAATTTTCACTTGTCATTACAATCTGCACCTGTCCTCAACACAGGACAGAAGAGAGACTTGAGTTTCCAGGCTGGAGCAAGCTGAATGAATGGTGTGACCTACATATGTGCATGTGCCTGCTATAAGGTAGGCATTTGAAAATGCATTTCAGTCAGGAATAAACAAACCTTTTTTTTGGCCAGAGATATATTACTTCAAGGGACTGTTAGACTTCCACAGATTCTTAATATTGTAGAATTTAATCTGCCAAATGTAGGCCTAATGATATATCTGTGGCTTAAAAATATCCATTATGGATCTACTCAACTTTGCCTTTGGTACTGAGGTGATAACATTTTTCTAATCAGAGAATATTCAACTACTATTTGGGCAACAAATTCCATTTAAAGGAAAGAAAATCAGAGTGCAAATAATTTCTGGTTTATTTATTTTGCTGCTTTATTCAGTGCTTTATTACTTCATGGATTTATTATGCTCTCACAGGACTTAATGGTAACATTGACTGGTACTGAAAGCTGTATCTTTGCCTGTTGCTGTAAATTCTGACAAGTCCCAGGCTTTTCCTGAGTGTCATGTCAGCAAATCACTGGATCTAATACAGGCAGTGCTTACAACAGATGGACTAGAAAGGTACCAGTAGTCAATACTTTCTCCCTGCAGAAGAATTCCTCCCTTCCAAAGTCATGCTCTCTCTTGCACCCTCCAGCAGGCAGGGCATTAATCCTTTTGCTTTCTTAAAGCATATTGACACAGCTTCATTTGGAAGGATGAGACATCCTACAGCTTCCCTATAGCTCAATTGAGCTGTTCTGTACTAAGGAAGCATCACCATTTTTTAAAAATCCTAATGCGATTGAACTTTGAAATAGTTTCTGAGTTGTAAAGAAAAGGTACATCTAACCATTTTTTACATGTCTAGCAAAGATCAGGGTCACACACAAAGGCATCTATGAAGTTTAAGTCTAACCACGTTGAATAGTTGTGAAGTAATGGGTTTTCAGTCAGTGAAAGACCTTAAATCTTGTGCAAGGGCTTCACTGTGTTATAACATCAGTCTATAACAAAAGTTCTGAAACTGTACATATCCCTGACAACAACCTAGTTTCTGTGTTTATTGTCTCCTAGCCTCAGAAAGTGTCTCCATGATTGGCCTAAAATACCAGATTATCCTCTAGAGTAGCCCTCATGGGCCTCAGGAGCTTTTTACTGGTATGCTATTAAAATGGAGCAGAGCTGGAGAAATACTAAATTCTAAAAAAATAAACAAGCAAAAACCAAAACAAACAAAAAAGCCAACCCACCCACCCCCCCA